>JBBPUH010000104.1:0-26308 GCA_038094555.1 Boletus aff. phaeocephalus
ATGGATGGATGCTTAGTCATGGATGGATGGACACTTAGTCATGGATGGATGCTTAGTCATGAATGGATGGATGGATGGATGGATGGATGGATGCTTAGTCATGGATGGATGGATGCTTAGTCATGAATGGATGGATGCTTAGTCATGGATGGATGAACACTTAGTCATGGATGGATGCTTAGTCATGAATGGATGGATGGATGGATGGATGGATGGATGCTTAGTCATGGATGGCTAGATGCTTAGTTACAGATGGATGAATAAATAGGTGGGTGATATTTTCTATCATACTATAATGCTTGCTATTTCTGGGTCCAGGTTACTTTTTATTTTTCCTTTACAATATAGCCTTTGTCTTATGGTATACAGGATTATATTACATACCCCAGGTTGTATCTCTTGGAGTATAGCTTTCTACAGTCATAGTGATATGATCAACTTTAATTTAATTTATCTTGACTTGTACTCATCTTTAATCAATAGCTTGACAATTAGCTGGCACAACTGGATGATTTATTGCCTTATTTGAAAGTATATAGCATGGTCTATTTATATTTCATAGAGTATATTAAATTTTGTACAAAGTATAAACTTTAATTCAATTAATTTTCATTGATTTCTTGCATTACTAGAAATCTCCAAAATTACTAGGCTAAGCAGGGCTTAGCAAAGAGCCTAGATACCACCAGTCCTCTCCTGAATCCCTAGTTAAAAAAACCCAATCAAGGTTAGTAGGCTTCACTAGTTTCTTGGTTAACTTCCTTCATAAAAAAGTTGGGTGGTCATATCAATATCTTGATATTATCTCAAGAAAGGGCTGGTAGAGCATGAAGATTCACTCAATTGAGTTCATAGTTTGTGGAAGAGAGTTGAAAAGGAATGGAAAGAAATATCAGCATGTCTAGGAGGATTATAGTGGTGCTCAAGGCAAAGGGAGGCTATACCAAGTATTAATACATTCCAAAAATCATTAAACACAAAACTATTGCAATAATATTGCTGTTTTGAAATGGTCATACCTTCACAACTGGCAAGCCTTATATAATACAAGAACTGACTTTAAAGCCAAGAGCTGCTGAGATTCATACAATAAGATTCAATATTTCATCTTTATATTTTCTTATAAACAATCTAGATTCTTATTTGTGAAGTGACATGTCAATAGTTTATATATTTAGATCATCTCATATCATAATTGACATAAGAATGTTTCACATAATGTATCATGGGCTTCCATGATACCACTTTTATTATTTTTATATGATTGGTTAGTATATATATAAACATCTCCTACATGTATACAAGCTGGGCTTTGAGTTCCAGGAGAGAGAGAGCTTGAGAACTGTTCTTGAAAGGACTATACTTCAATTTCACTTAGACTTACTATCTACACTACTACTCCTTTGCCTCTACTCAATATCTTTATCCACAGGAAATATCATCTGTAAGTATTTCCCATAGACTCTGCTGGTGTTGCCAGATACTATATAGCTATATTTTATTTGTCATTTTGTCAAGAGTAAGAGCAATCAATTATCTCAACAAAGGTATTATGTTTAGTCTAGATAGAAATGAGGATAGCCTTGAGAAATTAGTTTGAAATGTTCAAGACAAGTACACACTCAATGGTAGTATGAAGTTCAAGGAAGATCATTCTACTCAATAGTGAGAGTAACTGGTCAAAAAACTCAGAGACAGATCTAATGTCTGGTGGCTTAAATAAGATCTGATTTGAGAAGATCTAAGCTAAAGTATAATATGTGATATTGAAGATTTATAAAATGCTAGGTATTAGGAAAAGCATAGAAAGATGAGGACTAGGTAATCATAGAATATTATGGAATATGAAGAAAGGATCTGCTAATAAAGCAATTGAAGAGATTGTAAAAAATAGATAAGTCAGCAAAGAAATGAAAATAATGTTCAAGAAGTTAAGGTTAGAGTGTGAGAAGAAAGAAAAAGCCTAGCATAAATTATAATCTTACTCCCATACTAGATTCAAGACAATATTGAAGAACTTAAGTTGTCAAATTTAGTTATCCAGGTTAATTTGACTTGCCTGAGATATTTTGCCACTAATTGAATTTGGCTAATCATGAACAAAAAAGCAGTCCTTATACTGGCTAAATTAGGAAAGAAGATGAAATCAATCAGAGACTTGAGCTATTCCTCAACTGCCATTGCAGTCTCTAGAAGTGAATTGGCAATGTTGCTGACTCAGCTTGTGATATCATAGGTTTCAGATTTTCAATGTGTAGCAATAAGAAGTGCAACAAAATATTCCACAGTATCATGCATCACCACATGGTGTTCCTGGCCAATTTGCAACTCTTTCCCTTTTCATCTAGCTTTTTTTCTTGATCCAATTGCATCTTGATTATATCTATTACCTGGTAGTAGAAAGTTTGGTTAGCATGCTCCACCACCCATGATATGGTGATGCATACCAATAGGGTCTGTGATTTTATCTAAATGATCATTTGACAGCAATGACATTATCAATTTGAGCTTCATACTTGTATCCATGTCCATGTCCTTTTTAGTTGTTTTATTCATCTCAGCCAAGTTATCCATTGTATTTCTGCCTCAAGCATCATTTGCAACATAATGATATACACCAACAGGATCCATAATCTCATTGTCATTCTCTAAATCACCATTATCCAGTGTATTATCAGTGTTGATGCTGTTGTTGATTTGAGCCACATATCTATATCCATGTCCATATCTGTCTCAACTGGGCTTCTCATGTCATTTCTGTCTTGAGTACTGTTGGTAATTTGATAATGCACACCAATAAAGACTATGGATTCATTGTCTAAATTGTTATTATCCAATGTTTGATCAACATTGATGCCATCATTGACCCAAGCCACATGCATACATATGGCTGAGTCCACCTCAATTATACCCACTAGTTTTGGCCATGTCATCCATCTTGGCTGAGCTAACCATCTCATCTCAAATCACATGTCTTCTATCAGGGTTGTACAACAAGGACCATCTTACCCTCCCACAATAAAGGTTAGGGAGTATCTATTGAGGTTGCTTGAACTTAGTGGTGGTAGTGTATGAAGACTGATAAGAAGAAGAGAAAGGGAATAAAGCTGAAGTCAACAACCCTATCAATGGAGTCCATGAATATGGGAGAGAACTATCATCAAGGATATAATTGCTTGTTGGTAAGATGTCAACCAAAGGAAAGAATGCAAACATAGCTGACTTATGTACTGCTTGTTGTCATGGTGGTAATCCTGAGGCTGGGAGGAAGGAAGGATTCTTCTCCTAGGAAAAATTTGATGAAAGTCTGGAGATGGATCATCCAATGTCAAACTGAAATAGAGTGGAGTACAAAGGGGTGAAAACATTGGCACAGGAGTTATGTGTCATGCTCTTGCCAGTTTCCAGTTCTCATATTTCAGAGATCAGAGATGATAAAAGAGAAAGGTTTGAGAATGAGAAAAGAGGATCACATTTAAAGAAATACAGAGAATAACATATAGTGAATGAACACTATGAGCATACAGTGACATACAATATTTGAACTAAGGAGTACAGGAGAGAGTACAAAGATTATATATGAAGTTTTATGATGTTTGGAGTAAGTTCAAATTAGAGATAATTAAGAAGTGGGAGGTGATATATACTGGGATGAATAAGATAGAATAGAGAATGTACAAGCCAAAGACATATCCTGAATAAGCAGGAGTCAAGATGACAAATACATCAAGAGAGTTTAAAAAGCTATACTAAACAGAATATAAAAATGACAAGAATGAAACTAGAATAAAAGGAAATATATAAAAAAGAAAGTCTGGAAGGTAGAGGAACTCCAAATCAAGTCTGAAAGGATTGTTGGACTGGGGTTGAACTCCTAACCACAGATATAAGCATCACAATGAATTAAAAGATCATATGCAGGAGTTTTTAGATCAGAGATATTCTTCAAAAGCCCTGAAACTAGTTCAAAATTTAATTTCTAGAGGTTTTTGACAAACAGAGTCTTCTTTAATACTTGTAGCAGCTCTGCATGCTTATTTCAAAGACAAAATTTAGTCTCATCATTCTGAACCACTTTTTAACAAGTTTGACAAATAAGAAAGTGAAATTTCATATTGCCAGACAAGCAAAGTTGGTCTAGATAGGGATGGGTAATGTAAGAGTATATTTTATGTGAATCCATATCCATATCTTTTTGACTGTCCTCTACCTGAGTGGTAGATGAGATGACTACTGCAGTGGCTGTAGGTGATCCTGGAAGATCAATCTTAGTCATGACAAACTAATTTTTTGGATCAAAAAATATGAAATATGAAAGTAAAATAACTTATAGGTAACAATGGTCATCATTGACAGGACTATTTATAATATCATATATAGTAATTTCATCAAGAATGATGATAGAAATAATTGAGTACTGCAAACCCCTCACAAACTACATACATCAGAACCACATAATAAATTTTCTTTTTTAACCACCTACATTTGTACAATGGTATACATTTATTTTTGACAACTTCATTGACAAATATTAGCACACCTACCTACATCAGGAGCTTCTCCAGCAGTGTGGTTTATATAATATTTTATTCCATTCATAGGTAGTGCTATATCAGCCTGACCTGAGGTTTCAAAGCTGGCTAAGCTGAACTTTTAAAAGTCAAGCTAGGTCAGGCCATTATAGGGGCCTTGGAGGGCTCATGGCTCAGCTTGGAATTTCATAGAGCTGAAACTGAGCTGAGCCAAGCTGGTTAAGCCCCAGAAGCTCTAATTCCAGTGGCTGAGCAGAGTATAATTCAATATCCAATTTCCTATAAAGATATATTGACATACATTTTAAGGTTTCATACTACTTATATATCAATCTAATCACTGGATGCATAATTATTCTGATAAAGACAAATCCAGCCAGCCCAAACATGTGGCAATGCTCTCAGCACTTATGATATGTGCTGACAATGCTGCCAAATTGGAGCTTTCTTTCCATTAGCAAGCATAGGCAGCAATACAAGCTCCACACAGTGAAAAATAAAATGCTCCAGAGCCTCATGTTTAGATTATCTCATTCTTAAGCCCCTCTGATTACAAGTCAGATACAGACACTCAACTGGAAAAAAAAGTTCCAAAAGATAAATGTTTCTTATTTTCTCTATAACCACTTGAAGCTAATATTTACCCATTACTAAGGGCAAAGTCATATTCAAGCTAATACACCATCATCCATGATTGGCCCAGTTTGAGCCAGAGTCTGATGGTGGTTTCTTTCCAGATGTCTAAGTTGCTAATGTAGATGGGCCTGCCAAAAGGATACAAAGTAACTGCACTTAAGATATTGATGTGTTCTTCTCTCAGCCATAGTTGAAAGACAACAAAAAATATAAAGGTTGTAAAGCATGCTCATAAATTTTGCCTTTTTACATATTATTGAATCCCATAGTGAGGTATAGAAGAAACTAGTTTCTATTATTAATGAAGCAACAATATTATGGCACCATTAACAAGCAAACCATTCAATCAAATATCGAAAATGGTTGGCCAGCAACAATTATGCTGCTTGAAGATTTGAAACAGCATTACAAAATCACTTGTGAACAAGCCTGCTTGTCCAGGAAAGAGCTTAAAAGGTAGGCCTTGTTTAATGCACATCTAGTGGCCAAGAAGTAGGTTATCCATTACTTGGACTCTGGTTTGTGGGATGGCATTGTTCAGTGGATTATAGAAACCAATCAGATTACTAAAATGCATACATTATCCTCTTAATTTTATAAATCAATTATAGCCCATCTCTACTGTGGAACATCCCTCATTCCAAAGTGTATTGCAGATCACCTTTTGCACCATGAATGGACTCAACATGCCTAGTTGCAAGATTGTATGTCAAGCAATCATCAATCTATTCCACAAGAAAGTCTTCAATAAACATAGTCCTATGAACTACATCATAAGTTTTGCTAACAATATGTCATTCACTCCAGGAGCACCACTTAATCCAGGCATTACATCTGCCTCTTGAACCTTTGACCAGTCACTTCCACTATCACATGGACTGTTCACTTTACTTTATATCCTTGATCACATCTTGTAACTATCTAGATATATGCTTTTTATATATCAATCAGTTATATAATTTCAGTTGAATCCCTCTTCTATCTATTACACCAGCTGGAGTTTCCACTTGACTTTACAGCCTAAATTATCCCTTCAAAGCCTCAAATACCATACTATTTTTTTTTTTTTTTCTATAATATACACTGTTTCCTTAAAGTTCACTTTCTCTATTTTTTTCCGGGGCGCTTCGCCCCCCTACCCCCCCCAGCCAATTCCACTTATATTCTTCTCCATCAGCCTTCCATCATTGCTAGGTCTCCAAACATCATAGTACACACACTTCTCACATCTTCCCACTTCTCATCTTCTACCAGCCCTACAAATCCTTTAATTAGCAAACAGGTGGTGATTATCACCTAGACCTGCAAAGTAGTCCTTTAACACCTCCTCAAGCTTTTGAGGCCACTTTCAACCTCTTTCATTTCTTGTTTCATCACTTTGTTATTTTCATAATGCTCTTTTATTGCAGTCCTGGCTGGTGCCTTGAGTGCTAAGGCCTACTGGCAAGTTTCTTTTGGAGGTCGAGGTTGCTCATCATATGTTGATAATGTAGAGTCCCTGTCAAATGTCCCTACTGATCCCCATCAGCAATGCTGACATCCGTCACCCAATATTTTAAGCTACAT
Source organism: Boletus aff. phaeocephalus (assembly GCA_038094555.1). Classification (NCBI taxonomy): domain Eukaryota; kingdom Fungi; phylum Basidiomycota; class Agaricomycetes; order Boletales; family Boletaceae; genus Boletus; species Boletus aff. phaeocephalus. The sequence goes on from JBBPUH010000104.1 coordinate 6,735, forward strand.
CTCCATTGCTTTTGCTTTATCACCAGTATTCAATCCTCAACTCTTTGGTCCAGGCCCCCCAAATCCCATCCTCTTGTCCTTGCTTCCTGATCCCTCAAAGGCCAATTACTAAAGCATGGGAGATATATGTAATGAACATGGAATTCTGGTTCAGTGATAACATCCTGAGTGGGTGAGAGCATATGAGACACACTGGCTCCAATCTTCCTCTATCCACAAACACTTCATCTTCCAGTGATACTATTCATCACATCCCTTGCTGCAAATCCATCCCTCACAGGGGTTCCTCTTCTTTCAGCACCTTTCACAGGGTGCTTGGAAAATGTCTGTTCCTGTTGAACATTCAGGTTCCTCAGGAGTTTTCAAACATTCCATTCTCTGCTGTCAGTTCCTTTTGCAAAGAGATCCATGGAGCCTCTGCCTCAACCCTGTGGTGATTGCTTGAGTCTCCCTCCTTTTCAGATATACTTCCTGCCACCATGATTGAGGGAGCAATCTCCCTAGTTGTGGCTATGGAAGAAGAATAAAGCCAAAGATTATTTTGATGGCATTTGACATTCGCTGTGTGAATTCTATCCCAGGTTAGATATTGATTGGGACCCATCATTGACAGCTTGATGTCCCAAGCAACAATTCACCAAGGAATGTCAGTAGAGTGGTTTCATGAGGCCTTGATAATTCTCTGAGATGGATAAGTGTTTGAGGAATAGTTTGATGGTGTATCATCCATCAATTCTTTTCTCAAGTCTTCTATTATCTTCCACCACACAACTGATTGCAAGAACCTGAGCAAAATGGGCTGACCTGCTTGCACCAGTATTTTCAGCATTTCTTGCTGTGCCTTATTAACCATTTGTTGAGCAAATGTTCTGGCAGCCATTTTTTAAATACTTTGAGCCAGAGATGGAGAGACAGTGGGAGTTAATGAAGTGGAAGAAAGGTATGTTGAAGGTCTGATGGCCAAGCACATCTCAGCTGAGTTGTTTGGAAAATGCCAAAATAGGGCTTGCAGCTAATCAAAGTGTCAATTGAGTCGAGGCCCTTTTCACATTCCAATAACCTTTGTTTCTTGTGGGCCTGTGAGTTTAAATAATGCTGGGTGTCAAATAACATGTCAGTCTCAATATCCAATGATCCCATCAATGAAAAAGAAAAGTGTTCAATTCACTCTCCCTGGTAAGTACATTTGTTAGCCATTCACTTGCTAAAGTTCCTGAATCTATTAACCCAAACAGATGTCCTTGCCAATGATTGCCATCCTCAGCAGTTCTAGCAGCAAACTCTGTCAGATGCCAATTTCTGTGTTATGGATGAGGCAGCTGACAATACCCCAGCAGGTAAGTTTAAATACATCCAGTAATATATGATCTACCACTTTTAGGATTCATAGTCCAATGTGACATTATCACAGATGAGGTGTTAGCAAGATTGGTTTTCATTGAAGCAACACTGTCTTCAGGTAACCTTAATTCACTCTGTATTGTAGGAAACCAGCACCACTAACCACTAGAATATAGACCACTTGACAAAGGATGATGGGGGTCTGTTGGTCCACTTCACACCCCCATCCCCTGCCCTGTGGAGCTTGACATCCCCTCAACCACCCCACTGTGGACCATTATCCCCTCTGTTTGCCCCAGATTCTCTGCCAATTCTGGTCAACTTTCTGCCTCAAATTGAAGAGTCATCTTGTGTGAGTTTGCCAATGCCTAGCAAGTCCCCAGGGAATTCTCCTACTATTCAGGGTGATGTGGCAATGGCCAATGGCACAACCAATAAGAAGACACCAAATCCAGAAATCTGCAATTTGGAAGATTCTACATGCTCTTGCTATCCAGGATTAATCAAAAATAGTGAGAAATGGTGGCCACAAATGGAGGACATCATCACCAAACTCAAATTTGGTGAGCATTTTGATTATTCAGCTTGTAACCTGCTAATGCAGCACCTCAAGCAGAACACAAGAATGTTCATTCCATACAGGAATTTCTGTGGGAAATAAAGAAATGGCAAGTGGAGCAAGCCAATATTCTGCAGCACCAGCACAGTCTGTAGGAACACTCACAGAGGGAACTTTCCAAAGGAAAAAGACTTTAGGTAGTATAGGATTGAGAGAAGAGCTGGAAGAGCAAGGTCTTGTCTCAGAGGAGAGGTAGAACAGTAGATGGGACTTAGTTCTATTGTCCTGGGACCAATGTTCCAGCTTATATACATGTACAGAGATATTTGTATCTATGGACAACTTCTCCATGTAAAGTAAGAGCAGAAATAGTATTTCAGAATACTATGGAATACCATGAGAGAATAGATATCAAGTGTTATCTAATGTGTTCACATGTCATCTAAATATGTTACCATTGATATGTCATCATCACATGACAAGAGTTTAGATCATTAGATAAGAAGATTGGAAGATAATAGATTAGATCTTGATCATGTAATTCTCAACAGGGAATAAGAGTAGAATTAGATGAAATCTATTGAAATGGTGAGTGTATTTATAATGCATGTGAGCACTCTGCTTGACATGCTGTCCAGGCCTAAGTGACATTGCATTGTTTTGTAAATGGATGGGTCTGGATACCAATAGATTTACTAGAGATGTCCCCACAGTCAAGCAGAACTGGATGTTCATAGAGGATGTGAGACACACAGCTGCAAACTTCTTCACTGCCAGTGAACACTGGTGCATGTTGCTGGAATTTCAGCTGTCCTTGCTACAACTTTGGGATGCTGCTAATAATCTCATAATGTAAACTATCCATTTTTTGGCTCATTATATATCTAGTCTCACTCTTTGTAAACATTATTAGTTGCTATGAATAGCTATTGCCAGTATATATGATTTTCTAAGAACTGCCTATTAGTGTGACACAAATGCCTCAAGAGCAGGTTTGCTGCATGCCTCCCATCACAAACCTGATGGCCTATGAGAAAGATGCCTTTGCAAGCACAATGTGGCAATTTATCTCCTGTCAATGCCTGGCAAATATACCCAATTGACAATGTCAAAATATTTCCACAATTAGAACTCCTGCATCAGTGCCATGTTGTGGCCTTTGGCTTTGATGGACATGTATATTGGAGATGTGTGATGACCAGTAGCAAAAGTGTGATCCACTCTATTGGAACCATGTGAATGCCCAGATCTTGCATTCCTAATCAATCTGTCAAGAGCAACTGCATTTTGCAGAAAGATGGGACAGATGCAGTCCATCAGGGCCATGCCATGGCCTAACCTGGTATATTTTGTCTGGGTAATTTTGTAAGCTGTCAAAAGGCCCAATTAAACATTGGTGATGAATCAATATTTCATGTTGGAGTATATCCCTGATGTGCTAATGGTCCCAGACATGCCAGACCCTGTATATCTCTGGTGTATCACAGCATCCTATAGTGCCTGACTCATTCTATTGGTGGTGGCTCACAGCATGTCAGACAGGCCTTAGTAAGTCAGGCCTGGAGGGTGTACTATAATACATTGCCAATATGCACAGTTGGACCTATCTGAGATACAATGAGATAACAGCAATAGAGTGAGTTGGGCCAGTTTAAAATATAATGGGGCACTACTAGAAGAGTATCCCATGACTGTATGCTGCATGATTGGTTACCACTGAAAGCTGTCAGGCCTGGCTATGATATGGTGGGACACTGTCAATAAAGTTAACCATCTACAGTATGCCACCCCATTCATTCTATTGGTAGTGCCTTATTATATCTCAGACAGTCCCAACCTTTTATGTCAGCAGTATATCAGAGGCATCACACAAGGCCATAGCCAGGCCTGACAGCTTTCAGTTTGTATTGTCCAATAGCATGGCATACAGGTCTGGCACTCTCCCTGCAGTGACCTATTGTATAGATACTTAAATAGGCCTGACTTACTCTGTCACCAGTATCCCATCATATCACAAACAGGCCTGACTGTGCATATTTGTAATGTATCATAGTGCATTCTCCAAGCCAAATCCACTCTACCAGTGATGTCCCATTGTACCTCAAACAGGCCTGATTATGTATCTCAAAGGCCTGACTTACTCTATTGGTGCTGTCCATCATATCTCAAATAGGCCCAACTCATTCCATCAGTAGCATGTTATACAGGCCAGATTCACTTCATTGGCTGTGTCTTGTCATGTGCCAGATAGGCCTGACTCACTCCATTGGTAGTATTCAGAACCACTCTATTAGTGGTGTCTTGTCATTCACTAGACAGGCCTGACTGCAAATATCAGTAATGTGCAGCAGTACATCTACAGGCCTGACTCACTCCATCAGTGGCATATCATAGCATATTATACAGGTCCAAGAAATCCTATTGGCAGTGTCTTGTCATTTGCCAGACAGGCCCAACTCACTCCATCAATGGTCCTACATCACACATCATATAGGCCCAAGTCACTCTAATGGTGGAGTTCCATTATCCATCAGAAAGGCCCCACTGGATGTATCAGTGATATACTGCAGTCCATTATGTAGGCCCAACTCACTCTATTGGTGGGTTCCCACTGTATCTCAAAGAGGCCCAATTCACTTTATTGGCAGTATCTTATCTTATCCCAGACAGGCCTGACTGTGACTATTGGCGATATGCCATAGTATGTTACACAGGCCCAATGCATGCCATCAGCAGTGACTCATAGCATGTCATATGGGCCTAATTCACTCTATTGGTGGTACCCCATTATATCCCAGACTGGACCACCTGTGCATTTTGGCAGCATTTCAAGATATGTCTCACAGGCCCGACTTGCTTCATTAGCAGTGTATTACAGTATGTTGCACAAGCCTGGCTCACTCTATTGGCTGTGGAACATAATATCTCAGACAGGCCCAGCTATATATATTGCTGCTATATCCTCATATGCCATCTGGGCCCAAATTAGGCTGGCTGAAAGGATCAGTTCATAATTACAACATTATTTGCAGGCTGATGGATTTTGTTGGAGGTATTCACATCTCCTATGAATAGGCCTGACTGACTATTTTGTTGCAGATGCAAATTGACTGGAGGTAGGCCTGATGGATGTTGGAGGAGGTATACACATCTCCTATGAACAGGCCTGACTCACTCTTTCAGTGCAGGTACCTGCTCTCTGGAGGTAGGTCCAATATGAATTATCTACTTATATTATTACTATATTGACACCTGGGCCTGAGGCAGGATCTTCTGAAAATAGACTTATTTGCAAAAAGGCTGGCCAAAAAACTCTACTCATTGTCACTATATTATGTGGTTCAATCTCATTATCCTTTAAAAGACTCCTTCATGGCTTCTTCTCTACCTAAAAACCCTGCTCTCTCTGTTCCAACTGCACAAAGCAGACACTTCAATCAGTCTGATCCATCCAATGAACCACCTTTGTGGACTATCAGTAAACAGCAACATACTTCCTTTAGCAGCATATCCTGCCTTTCTGATTCATCACCACTACACAAAAAACATGTTTCTGCCATTATCACAGTTCCTAACCCAAGTGTCATCAAATGTGCTCTCCAATTTGAATGAGGCACAGACTTAAACTTAGCAAGAGGTAAGAAGTAAACACAGTAATATTTGTCCATCCATCTAATATCTTAGTCAGTACTGAAACAGCATCTTGAACTATTCAACTTTTTTCCAATACCAACTTCCAATCCCCCAAAGTTGATTGTGGGGAATACAGCTCTCAGCATTGATACTGCAGTTCCTTTTGCAGGTACTCTCCATTTCACTTGCTCACTGAATATCCTCATCAGTGCTGGTACATTCAAGACTTGTAATTTTCCATGTCTTAACTTATAACCTCTGAGACCCACAGTATTACAATTCATGCCTATTCTTTTCTTTTTTCACATGGTTCCACCTTATCTTCTCAGACTCCATTTCTTCTCTTCTGCTGACTCACCCATTCTCCATAATTCTCCACTTGCTGAGTCAGTGGATACTTCCTCCACCCTCTATAATGTTCTACAATTACTTAGCTACTGTCCTTCTATACCTGCCCTTATATCCTCTTTAAAAGATATATAAACCTTCAATATCTCATCAATATACTTTAGCTTAGATCTCCTCAAATCTACTTTGTTTCTCCTCACTCTAAGCTCCAGGCATTATACCTGTTCTTGAACCTTTGACCAGTCCCTCTCATTGTTGAGTGAAGTGTCTTCCCTTGGACTTTGCACTACCATTAAATGTACACTTACTCTGAACCTCTTTTGAACTTATATCTCAAGGCTATATTCATCCCTACCTAGGCCAAGCATAACAACACTCCACAACCTTCTACATTGTTCCATACCTAAAGACTCATAATATAGATTCCACCAATAGCATTAATACCTTAGCATAGCCTTTACCCAGTCTCACTATCTTTTACCTTATATAGATCATGTACAGCTTGATCTATGTGCATGGCCCTAGTGTATATAAAGGCCCTTTATTGAGCCTAAGACTTCCCAATCTTATTCTCTCTGAAGATTTCCTAAGTCAACCTCACTAGCTAAAGCTACAAAACCTTCAGACTAGCTCCAGATGAGCTTAGTTGTTTCAGAATCTAATTATATTTTATGGATATCTTCAAAGATCTGGTTTGAATTGCTGGCCAGGCAATTCAAGACACTTCAGCTAGCTCAGATCATAATCAAGCACCACAATCCTGCAAACTTGGAAGTACTTACTAGAATTATCTGTCATTTTATCTGTAGTACCTCAAGCACTCCCATCATCCTGGATTACCATGTCTGGGAATCCATGGCACTTCTTCAGTTTTCCAGGATATGTGAATGATTTGAAATGTTCTTCTTGTTTGATCTGGAACTTGAAAGGTCACCTCTGCTTGCTACTGTACAATAGTGAGATAATGGGGAGATATTATAATTAATGAATACCAAGCTCAATAAAACAAAGGACAGTCAACCCATGTGGCCCAATATCAAGAAATGAGAACAGTGAACTATTTCCCATTGGAAATATGCTGACTTGGTTAATGATGATCAAGACCCTTCAAGAATAGCCTTGGTTGATCATAGAGTCCTTGGTGTGACCTAGTGAGCTATCTATCCTAGAGCCCATCATTGGCAGGCTGTTTGTTCAGCTTACATGCCAGCTCTGGATTCAAATAAATGATGCATAGCTAATAGATGTGGAACATAGACCAGAGCCAACATCACTAGAAGATGCAATTCAAATATGATCTCTCAATAATACATTCAAGACCCTTTGTGCATGTATATTCAAGGCATGCAATACAGGAATACTGGAGAGTGCAGCAGCTGGTTGACCTCAACTCAGCTTTGCAAAAAGAATTAATATTTTTTTCCCAGATTCCACTGGAGATTCCAAACTGACAAGTCACTCTCCTTGGAGTGAATTTTGGTCAAAGCCAGGCTATATTTGGGAGTATCATCAACTAATAAAGAACCACAGTGCATCAGAAGAATTTGAAGTAACAAATCAGCTTGGAAAGATCTTCCCAGTAATCCAAACACTCCCTGAATCAGTCAAAGAAAGTTCCAAAGCACCTATAAAAACATAGAGAGTAGAGAATAATCAAGTAGTATTAGTTACAAATCCAAAGTTCTACAAAATTGAAGGTATAACCAGGGAAAACAAAGAAAGACAAGCTCAAAGGAAGATGATATGTGTTCTGAAGCCACAAAATCAGCTATACAGAGACCTATTAGAGCAGGCTGGATATAAAGAGCTTATAGCCAGCAAGGCATTGATGATGAAAAGACAAAGATTAAAAGAGAAAAGAGAAAGGAAATCATTAAAATCCAGAAATACTAGAAAACCACCTGCAAGTAGGAAAGAAGTGAACTTACAAGAACAATGGAGGAAAGAGGACCTAAGTGCATCAAATGGATTGTTGGAAAGTGAAGAAGAAGAGAATGGAGAAATAAATGTGGAGAGTGAGGAAACAGACAAAGATAATGAAAGGGAGGACATAATAAATGAGGACTGAATATGCATTGCATTGACCTAGATAATCACTTCCTTTTCATTGTGAATCTTGGTCAAATAAATACCACTGGTCTACAGTGTGTTGTACCACTCTTTATAACCATCATCAGAATGTGGAATGCCAATTTTCAAGGCTCTTGCTTTTTTTTGATTGACCTAGATAATCTCCTCCTTTATCATGGATCCTGATCAAATAAATCAGTGATATATACTACTGGTCTAAATCATATCTTCCCACTCTTTATAACATTATAGGAGTGTGGAATGCCCATTTTCAACATCTCTATATTTTCTTTGGTTGATCTAGATAATCATACCTTCATAATCTATATATTGCTTATAACATATTATTCTGACCACCATCTTCTCTAAAATTGATATTGGAATACCTCAATTGGTCTATCTACATGGTCCAATAGTTATCTTGATCAAATCTTGGTGATGGAGTTGTAATTATTGCTCCAGCTTCTATGTAATATTTTCTTTTTCAAGCCTGATTGCTCCTAATTCCCTTCATAAATAGGACCACTTGTCTTGTATCCCTGCTGTGTATTTTTTGGTTGCCACTGGCTCTGTTGCTCCAGTTGTGCCTATCTAAGCATAAACACTTGTTTTACATAACTGGTGGGTGCTTCTGAGCCAAATTGCTTGATTGCCACCTTCAGATTGTGTCTCTCATCCACATCACTCATCTCATTCCCTTAATTGACTCTACTCTATACTGTGCCTCCTAGCTGATAGCTACTGAATGATGATTGTGTAGCCATTATACATAATTTGCCATATAAACTGTTGTATATTGGACATACCCAGTACAACACATTATAAGCACCTGCAAATCTTATTCACATCTCCATTATCTTACTTATTATGTGTATTCTTCTAACTTCCATGTATAATTATAAATGGACCTTTTTCTTGATGGTGTTGCATGTATATAATAGTGAAATGCATAGATATGGTCATAAATCAAATGTTTGAGACTTGGGGTGCTGCATCTGCTGTCCAACATGCACATAGACAAGCCAGCCACTAAGAATGCCTGTGCATGCTAGCAAAGAAATAGGATTTTCCAAGGATGTCATGAGATTGAATGGATATATGTCACTAGAAATAGTGTGGAGAATGACAACAAATATGAACAAGCATTCAATGTATGCCAGTAACTCAAAAGTCGTTCCAGGCCCTTCTTTTGACATGGAAAATAATAGGGTGGTGCTCCTGATGTACATTCTGCCACTCACTTAAACTGTTGGAGGAAGCGTAAGGTCCTGGAGAAGCAGTCAATGCTTTAATACTTCAGTACTTCAATTATTAAACATCACTAAAACAAGGGGAAATAATTTGCCCTCTTGTCAAGCAGGTTTGAAATGCATCTGATTATTACACTCATATGGCAAACAGCCAAATAAAGTACTTCAGTACTTCAGTCATTAAACATTACTAAAACAAGGGAAAACAATTGCCCTACTAATCAGGCTAATTTAAAAAGCACCTGGTAAACACACTTATATAGCAAACTACCAGACAAAGTAGGACAATCACAGTAGAAGCTCAGCTTTAATTCTGCATGTGGCCATCACCACCGTGCAGCACATCTCCCCTTTCTTTGCCTGCAAAAGCCAAAGCTGCACTCGACTTTCCCCTCTCCAACAACTTGTTATAGGGACTCTCGAGCAGCTTTTGAAACTGCAGCTCACAAGCCTCACCAGGACAGTCCACAGAAGACTGCTGTCGAGCCAAGGCAGCCAAAGCCCACTTTGCAACAAGCCAATTACACTCGTGGCCCTTGCCGGGAACCCATCTGTTCAACTCGTCAGTCTTGTGGTGAGTGAACAAAAAATAGGTCTTTTTTTCTGCACATCCAGTCGCATCCACCTTTAGCCAGTCTTGCAGGGGTGGTTTCTCTTTAAGTACACCGTCACTATAGCGCAGACAAACCCACATAAGAACCCAGATGAAAGACTCTCCATCGTATGCGTAGACGTGCTTGATCTGCCCTCCCAACCCTTTTTTTGAGAGTAGATCCAGTGCCATAAACGGAACAGTGCCGGTGCGTTCATTCCCCGTTGGGCTCAGAGCAATTGTCGCCAAGTCAAAGTCATTCAATACACCAGTGACATTGCCTGCCTCATCCTTGTGGTACATCAGATTGGAGGGACTAATGTCACGGTGATGAACTCCATTCTTCCACAGCGCAAGATGACCTAAAGACCAGTCAGTTTGAGTTCCATCCAGATGAAAAGACATCACATTTCACTGTGTGCCACCAACACTGCAAGAACAGTTCACCAGTCAGCTCCGTAATTGGCTTCAGCTCACGAAAAATAATCATATAGAGGATCCGGGTTCCTTCTGTTTTCAGACCAAGACGTTTGCGAATTGTCCCTGTAGAAGAGTCGGAAAACACATGGGAGAACACCATCACCGGAACGTGACATAGGACATCCTGCTCCTTCCGTGCAATCTCGTAGACCATCTTCAATATCTCTGGTTCACCCACGCGAGATTCTTCACCCCAAAAGAATTTAGCTACCAGTCTTCCCTTCGCTGCGAACTTCTGACTTGTCACAGAAAATACATTCGTTGCTCGTCCATTAAGACCATAGTGTGAAACCCGTTTGTCTTCTAGCACAATGTCAACTTGGCCCTCTTTTGGATCTTCAATGCGCAACATTCGCACAAGCATGGGGCGTTCACCAAAATCGGGATCGATATGGGGACTCAAACCCCAGTGCTGGTTCTTGAACCGCTGCATTGCAAGCAAGAGAACAAGGAAGCGAGGGAAATCCTGAACAAAGTTCAGTGCAGAGGATTGGATGGACCGTTGACGATCGTAGCGCCAAAGATAAAGAAGATCCCCTGCCACAATGATGGCATTACTTACAACAAAGCGATAAGACTGATACACACGAACCAGTGATGATGAAACAGATGGCATGCTCCCGGCCAGCGTGCGATCCGAGCAGCTCACTCCCATACATTCCACATTGGACCGTGGGTCGTATTTTCGGGGGCTTAGCCTCACTGGCTTCAACTCTTCGCCGTTTTACACTGGACCCCGATGTCGTGATCGACCACTCTCCACATTTTGACTGGGACTTGTGTTCAGCTCCCTGTGTAGATGGTTTCCTCTTTCGCATCACAGAGGTGGCGCTTTTGGCTGGAAAACCATCAGTATTGGAGACAATACCAAATTGAAATACTTACGTTCAGATTCCCTCATGCTCAACGGAGGCAGTACCAATTCCTCCTCCTCCTCCTCCTCCTCCTCCTCCTTCTCTTCCTCCTCCTCCTCCTCTTCCTCCTCCCCCTCCTCCTCCTGTTTCGGGGACAGATACTTCTGGTGCCCCCGGTGCTTAATGCACTCACCCATAGTATAATTAGTACACGGGGATTTGACCTTCCAACGAGGGACTTTGAATTCGACGACAGAACGGATGTCTCGCCAGCCGAAACTCCTTCCTGGTTTCTTAGCAGTGGCCTCGAGAAGGCTGTTGGAGGCGTCACCAGCTTCAACATCGGCGGCAGAGACAAGAACAATGTCGGGCTTGCGAATGGAGCTTGACCCTTGGTGGGATTGCACTATCTGCTTTCCATAGACCTGAAAAACGAGTTCGTTGGATGGTCTGCGGAGGCCACCAATTTGATCCAGGTCCCGAAGAAGAAAAAGTGCCGTGTTGGCGGCACGTGCGAAGTGTGGATATAGGTCTACCTCACGGCGAGTTTGGGAACTACATTGTAAAAGGGACCTTAAAATGTGAGCGGATTACAGGAACTGGACAACCCCTACTAGTCTTCCAGATGCTTTCTAAGAATGGCAGAATTGACACCATTCTTAGACACTTTGCCGTTGCAGATAGGAAGCACTTGTTCGAGACACATTTTGAAGAGGGTATCCGGTTCCCATGTAATTGAAGACCCGTCTATGCAGTCGGCAAGGAACAACTTGAGCATCTTGTCTACTTCGCACCCTTGGGCGTTTTCGACATCTCTTGCTATCCATGGTCCCACCACATCTACACTGCAAGGTGCACGCAGCAATGACTTAGAACAGCCATCTCAGAACTGAAAACTTGGCTTACTCCAGACCAGTAGCAGTGAGGTCTTTGCTTCTCGCAGCACTCCCGCCCGATTGTGGGGTAGATTGCAAGTTGGTCGATGGAACCTGACGCTTCGGAGTTGTAGAATGCATGTCAATGTGTAAGCTGTTGCTCCCGCCGCAGCTTCCTCAACTCTTCGAGTCCGGGGCTGAGTCATTCCTGTTTTGAATATCTGCATTTGGACTCTCGTTCCACACCCATATCCACACTCTATCCACTAATTGTTTCCCTCCATAGACCCTGTCATTCGTGAATTGCATTGCTCATTTGTTCCCGCCATAAGTGGTTTACATAATACTCCTGTTGAACTTGCCAGCCAATCACTTGCTCATTTTTCTTTGCTTTTCGTGCCTCCAAGTCTGGACTACTACTGTTTTAATGTAGCTTACAGCACGCTTTTTTCATGCTAATAAATCTTGATTGGCTTCGTTCGAACGGCAGCAGGGTAAGAGGCAGAAAAGCAAGCAAAACAGCAAGCAAAAGGCACGCGAAAAGCAACCCATGGCTTTACCGATTGGCAGCTGTGCCAGGGTGGACCAAGACGGGCCTCGGGAGCAACCAAGCCGCCACCGACCATTGTCGGACTTTGAATTTTATTGAGCCTGTGCTCACACGCATACATGTCGGTGCACCACCATATGAAAAGGACGACGGGAAGTGATGCCCCCGCCGTTGTAAAAGGACCTCGGTGGGAAGTGATGCCCCCGCCGTTGTAAAAGGACCTCGGTGGGAAGTGATGCCCCTGCCGTTGTAAAAGGACCTCGGTGGGAAGTGATGCCCCTGCCGTTGTAAAAGGACCTCGGTGGGAAGTGATGCCCCTGCCGTTGTAAAAGGACCTCAGCAGGAAGTGATGCCCCTGCTGTTGTAAAAGGACCTTGGTGGGAAGTGATTCCCCCACCATTGTAAAAGGACCTTGGCAGGAAGTGATGCCCCTGCCATTGTAAAAGGACCTTGGTGGGAAGTAGTGCCCCCGCCATTGTAAAAGGACCTCGGTGGGAAGTGATGCCCCTGCCGTTGTAAGTGTGATGGCAACAATGGGGGCATTGTGGTCACATCAGGCTTGCAACAGCAGGGGCAATGTGTCAATGTGCATGGGTGTGTAGATCTTTTAATTACACTAGGTTAGACCTAAGAACCTTCACCGCACCGCAGACCATCTGTGGTGGACATCAAAGAAGTTGACGTCGGCACAAAAGGGCTCATAAGCGTACGATTGGCCCCAGTCGTCGTCTGTCCCGGCTGACAGAGGTGGGCCTTCTTCAACAATCGCTTTCTTCTCTGTCGCAAATAGCATAGCTTGACATTTTTGGACGGCGTGTGCCAAAGCTTGACGGTACTCCCTCTCAATCTGATGGTCCTCCATGCCAAGGAATCGCAGCAGTCGTCGAGGGACACTACCCCACAACTTCGCAAGAGCGGTTCTACGCTCAACATCAAGATGTAACAACTTGCTAGTGTCCCGTCAGAATTATCCTAAGTAAATGAGAGTATGAGCCACTTACGCGAAATCTGTGATCTCATTCTCGGGCCAAATATATGTAGCACTCAGCTTGGGCTTGCTGCTCCATTCCCTCCAATGGCTTTCCTCTAGCAAAGTGGCTTGAATGGTTTGGACACTCGTACGGAGAGTATAAAAATTGTTGTTGGGACTTCGAACTTTGTTGTTTGAGTCCGAAAGAGCCCACGCAGGGGCATACACATCCGGTCGTTCTGTGTCGTGGTCAGAGCAGAAGGTGACTCCATACATTGTAAACATCATGTAGCCGGTCGCGCTCTTCCCCAGACATGCGACAAGTACGTAGACCAGGAAAAGTGTCTTCACCTGCAGGTATAAGTAAAGCAATAATACAAAGAGTGCTCCAAACGTTTTCAGTAGCTTACCGATGGGCCAGGCTGTCCTATGACGAATGCCGCTGGCTGGTATACCTTATTCGTCTCCAGGTCGTCTAGTGTGGTGACGTACTACTCCTTCCTGACAAGTTTGTTTTGACAAGACTCGACGCCTGATCCGACAACCGATTTTGAATAGTATTCAAAATCGGACATCGTAAAACTGTGTCATGTCAATGTAATGGAGCCCGAGCTGAGGATCCTGTTTCAAAACGGTTTCGGGGCGACCCCAAACGGCTTTGGTGAACATGTCCAGACTGTTGGCCCTCAGGCTGTCCATGGACATACTCACTCCCTCGATCCAGCTTCGACCCCCCCGCCCCGAAGATCTTCTCCACATCAATCAACACCGGCCGTGACCCACCCACTGCCTCTGCCGCCACCTTCTCTTCTCCCACCAATGCCACACCCACCTCGTCCGCATCCTCCCATGAACCGGGGTTCAGGATAGTCAAAGGGTAGTACTTCATTGTCAACAGCACCAACGCACCCCAGAAATTCAGGATGAATGCATGGAAAAGGGTCATGGGTGTGATGGTGACAGGCCAAGCATGGGAATTCCGAACGTACAAGGGGAATGAACCACGCACCTTGTTTCATCACGGTGTGCCATCCTGTCTCCTTGAGGTGTTGGCTGATGTTCGGTTAGCCAAGGGGATATATTTCATGTGGGCCAATGATCTGCCCAAGGCAAAGATCAAGGATTGGAACATGCCGGAGTTCAAGGTGCGCCTCTAGATCTTGGCCGTCGATTCCGCTCATGCGAATATCGCTCGCACAAATTGATCCCCAGTGGAGATACATCAACAAGCTGGTGGTAGTTCATTTCTGGAAAATCATTGATGATTGGTCCATCACCAGCAAACTGTAGTTGCTCTGTATCGCTGGATCCATATTTTACTTCTACATACTAGTGACCGCCAGAAATTTGGAGGTACGCCTAGGGCTTAATCTTCAGGTTTTCTACCTGGTTCACCAGCAGCCTTTCCACACACCGCCTGCACCAAATGTGAGACATATTTGCGTACAACGGTGAGCTGCGCTTGCTCTTTTGGAACATTGCCAACTTGGTGACCGGCGGGTCTTAACCCGGGTCTTTAGGCTTTCCATACTTGTTCTGTCAGCGTCAGTCTTGTCATCCTTTTACTCTAAGTGAACAGGGAAGAAGCTGCCTTTGCGCAACTCGTTTGCCCACCTCCTGTAAAACTAGATAGTCTAATTAAAGTAGTGATTGCCGCCCCAATAGTTCTGATGTTCCTGCCAGGTATCCATGTTCCGGTCAGTATGAAGCACAAACGAAGCCCTTTCTCCTTCATAGTCCAGGTTGAAATGGGTAGCTTCACCAGAGCGGAAGACTACCACATCCCCACTGCCTAGTTCCAACACCAGACCCTGCTCGACCAAGACTAATTCTCCTCCTTTGAAATCGCCAATAGGGATGACCAAACAAATGTTTTTGTCCATGGAATCCCGGTGAGCCTCTGAACGGATATTCAAATTGACTACTAGGGATAAAAAGGGCGGTACAGGGCCTTCATACCCCCCTGGAAGTGAATTCGATAAGTTCATAAGCACTTCGTAGTCTTGCGGTAAATGATCTGCCATCTGCAAACACAGATAGTAACAAACTTCACAAAACTGACAGAAAAGAAACGCTCACCAACTCAGTCACCCATATGAAGGTACTGTCGAAAGCTTCAAGTAACTTATGGTACCTTTCACGATGCTCGAATGTTTCCGCCGACGCGTACGGTGCCATTTGTGTGTGGTTGGTGCGTTTGTTGTATAGCTGAAGGCGGTGTGGGTGAACTCCAGGAGGGGCACCAGTACCCTTCAGATTATGACATCAGTACTATATGCGAGAAGGCATACGGGTCAATGCTCACCCTCAGAGGGTATCTGTTATAAATGGCATAATGAATGGACTCAAATGGTTTCATGGCCTCTTTGGACGTGTCGCGATCAGAAAGCACAGCATCTCCATCAAATGCACCGATGAAACTCTCAGCAAGTGTCTTCTTTAAGTGGGGGGGCATCTGGTTTGACGCAAAAACCATCAGAGTCCCATCGCTATTCCTGATCTCAAAAGTTTGCCTGCAGCGAGATTAGAGCTGGCAAAAGCAAGTGATTTAACAGCTCCTTACGGTGGCATCCGGCTGACAGGAACACGAAGATAGGATCCTTTGGCCTTGAATCCTTTGGGATAGAAGGAATTAAGCTGTGGACCCAGTCAGCTTAGCATATATACCAGTAAAGAACGACGAGGACACCTTCTCCTGTAATCGATATAAATCCCATACTGTGGGCGCCTGCGAAGCAAGGTGTCGCTCATATTGTGTCCATTCGATATTGGCTGCACCCACCGCACAACCATTTGGATGACGCCTATTCTCCTCATGACTGCGATCAAAGTTGGTCTCAATCTTGAATGAAACCTGCGGATGGTCCGGGTCATCGGGCTGATGTGGCAGTGGACGGGGGTCCTGCTGATCCAATTGCGAGCGACCCACTGGCAAGGTATCCAAATCAAGTTCACCGACTACCAGATGGCCCCTGGTGGTAGGACTCTTGATCCACATGAGCCAGGCTTTGCTGTCTCTCTCTGGTAAATTCCAATAGCTGACCTCCGCCATGAATTGAAGCAAGACGCTCAAACATGAACACTCACCCATGTTTAATACAGCCAAAGAATTTGTCAGAGATGGATAAATCAGTGCAGTCCAGGTATGCGGGAAGGTTGTAGCGTTTTATAAAATCCGGGCAAAACATGCCAGGTCCCATTGTGATTGGCACCAATTGACGCAGGCGCTCGAGTACAGGAACAATACGTTCCTTGATAAGATTCGGAGTCCCTGTTTCCACCCTATGAGGATAACTCTTCTAAGGGTGAAGACAGCGACAACTTACTACTTGTCTCTGGCTCCCGCAGCATCTTTCCTACCTCCCAGGGCACTTGAGCTTCCAATCCGGCTGCCACAGCACGCAAGTCCAGGGCTGCTGTTAAAAGCAGTATATACAAAGAACCCCCGTTAGCGAGATGCGAGAACTTGTGTCCAATCTGAACCCATCTGTAGAAAGTCGACCGGGAGGGGGGGTTCTGTAGCTGGTCAACCGTGTGGTTAAATATATCATTGACGTCTTTAAAGACCATGGAGTCGATGAGGCTGTGGACTGTGAGTATACCAGAGGGGAAACTGAGACAGGGACTCACCTTTGGCATTTAATTACCAACTGAATGTGGCCTAGAATGATGGCGAAGTTGCCGCAGGTGGTATTTTGGCACCTTCGGACCACGGCAGAGAGAGAATCACCGACGGCATGCTGCCACTCGACCATGTCGAGCTTCAATTCTTCAGCCCAAATAATCGCTTTATCAACACAGGCTCCAGCAAGTGATGCAATAAACGAGTGAGCCGTATGATTTCCCGAAGGAGCGGTGTTTGCAGTCTGAACGAATCGGGGTCCAGCTGTGGGGACATCAGCCCTCCCAGGCGTCACAGTAGCGTCGGCATCGGCGTCAGTAGCAACGGTGACTGCTGTGCGCTTTTTAAGCCTTTTCCCTCCTCGAGGACATGAAGGTCTTGGCTCAGGGAGATTGAACGCAACTTGAATGGCCCCACCTGGCAAAACCGGGGGGTTAGGAGATTCCCCTTGCAAGCCAGATTCCCCCAGCAACCTCAATAGCTCTTGGTCGATTTCGGTATCATCGTCAGCCATGACAATGTCGGTCTCCTGGTCAGAGTCCTGGGTCCGCGGGTTAGCAGATCCTGGATTGCGTTCACGCGGTTCCGAGTCAATATCCAAATCTTCGCCAATTGAGATCAATAGCTCCCTATTAATTTCGGCGTCAGTAACTGCCATGTGGACGTTGTCATCCGGGGTGGTTAAAATACTAGGTAACGGTGACCTCGGAGGCGTTGGTAACAAGTTGCCAACTGGGGATAGTGCTGCTTGCAGCCGCTGCACAACGGCAATTGCGTCAGGACCCGGGGGTAAGTGCCTAGCTGCGCTTAGGAGAAGATGAAGGTGGTGGCGACTAAGGGTGAGCCGGATAGTGGATTCCATGGCCGAGTGGCCCGAGTCCTCCAGAAGCTAGAGTCGACGAGGACAAGAGTTGCGGTAAGCGACAGCACGGCCCGGGGGTGGGAACCATAGCAAAATAAATTTTCTATTTGGGTAGTAAGAAGTAATTAGTACCATCAGCACTACCAGTGCCGAGGGTCGTGGGAAACAATCTCATGCGTGAGACTGCAGCGACCAGACTTCTGACGGCGTCAAGCATAGCAGATTGATCGTTGTCAAATAAAACGCAACGTCGGTCTGGTGAATCCCAACTTCCCTCGCTCGCGGTGCTTGACATACTGTCCAAGGTCGTGCACTGCGGCGGCGAGTACGAGCGGGTCTTCGGTGTTCAACAGGCGAATAAGAACTCTAGAAGGTGGTTCAATATCCGACTGAAAGCCGACACGTAAATCGACACCAACTTGAGTTCTTTTATATGAAATTCCGGAGGGCGTTTCAATGATCACGAGAGAACGAGTGCGTAGTAATTACCGCAGACCGTATACTAGCAACGACGCCACGGTCGCTTGGGATAAAGACAGATGACCTGCTGCGCACCTTCGCCTGAGCGACCGACGACACTCTGATATACACTACTGAAGAATTGATGAGGGAAAGGTTTCGGTGGAGCCTTCCGGAACCACAGATAATTTCAAGCGATCCTTAGGGAAACGAGGGATGCGGACATTGAATTAGACATTGGGGTAGATCCTTTGGGAAAGTTAACCTATAACATCAAGGACATCAATTCGCGCTTGCGGCAGCCTTATGAACTACAAGCCACCTGCCCCGATCTGGCACTCACTTTGCAGAGTTCTTCGGGGGGTGGTGACCTAGGGACGTTGTGTATCAGGATTTCTCCCGCCCAGGGCACTCTCTCCGAATCAAACTTGATGAACATGTCTGAAGGTTCGTCTCGTTTTTTTTTTTTTTTTAAATCCCTTCTCGCGCGTAAAGTTGCTCAAGTCACGCTCTAGATACCCCGGGCTTGTATCTAGCGGATCAATCAGACCATAGTGCCCATAATGCATTGACTGCGGGGACACTCATACCAGCGATCTATGCCCAAGACGGCTTCGGAGACGGAGAAAGTACGAATGTCGCGTATGACCACGCCACAGGCGGACAAGGGTCATTAGATGAAATAATACATCAATCATCCCTTTGGGCATCCCTACAAGAAAGCACCCCACAAGCAGTCAGATGCACCTGACTTGTCGCCTGTCTCGCAGACGTTGTCTTTGATTTCTTCGGGTTCAATAACAGAGGGTGAGCTCTCACAACTTCAAAGGTAATACAGAGTGTTTTACCGTGTCAGATTTCGCCTCTTATTCGCAGCCGGGCCCATATGGATTTAGCGATTCTCAGTTCGACCCTGGCAGTATCCAACTTGAAGGTGAGGTTTCATCGGGTGAATCCCAGAGTTTGTAGTTGATCCGCTGCTAGTGGATCACACGAGGTACTTGACAAGCAGATCTGCCCATCACTGTTCGCCGGACCCAATAAACAGTATCATGGATATCCAAGGTATTTCCAAAGCTTCGAAATGTAACGCTCTTACTCATTATTTC
>JBBPUH010000106.1:0-26155 GCA_038094555.1 Boletus aff. phaeocephalus
ATAATGCCAAGAGCATGTACTTTCATCCATCCTGCAAGTACTTTACCTAATTCACTCTTGTTCTTCTATTATTTTCCAATTTTTCCAAAATCACTAAACATTGGGACACTTTTTTGAGCCACTGTATATCCTATATGTCTTCATCCAATGTAGTGTTAAGTAGCAAGTGAAATGAGATGAACCAAAAAACATTGGAGTATAGGAGTTGGAAGAAAAAGGGAAATCCATCATGGTATTCAATCTATAATATGTAGCACAGTAATCACAATGTACCTTATTTTATTTATGTGTAACAACAATAGTAGTGTCAGAACAGCAATACAATTACAATGATAAGTCCCAGAGCAGCTAAAAATCTTTGGGAATAGTCTCAAGAGTTGCAAAGCCAGAGATCAACTTCATTGTTGAGGTTGCATGGATGAGGTGATGGCAGCAGATAGGTGGCCAAACAGCTTTGGACTTAGAGGCAAATGACTTCAAGTTCTTTTTGACAAGTTTGAGTCTAATTTCAAGTTCCTGGAGGACAATTGGGACCATATTAACTGTAAGTGTCCTCAGGCCATCATCATCAACAACCTTATCAACCTCATTACTGTTGTCTGACTCAGAGCCATCCATGTGATTCTGTATCTTTACTTTCTCCCTAGTTAAAGTTGATAATGAAATATATCAGAAGAATGCATGTACATGAATGTATTCTTGAGCATAATTCTGGTATTTTTGACATTCCATAGGTGCAATTTTCAGATGAATGTGGCAAAGATTGTGTTGTTGTCCTCATCAGGTTCAATCTCCATGTCATCCTTATGTATCTTCAATGGCATATTTTGTTGCATTTTTCAATCTAAGGATGATTTTCTTGGTATTGTAATTAGAATATAGCCAACTAGAAAAACATCTACTTATGACTAGTCCAGGCTTGTCTGGAGTGAAGGCAATGACATAGGTGGGCCAGTTAACAAATACATTCTTCACCTCAAGAACAATTATATTGTCCTGAGTAGCAGTGATTATAGGAGATTCAGCAATTGAACTGATGAAGTTGGAGGTGGTGGTTGTGCTGGACATGATGTGGTTTGGAAGAAAGAGAAGGGATGGCCACATTTGCATTAGCTGAAAGTAAATATACATACCAAAGTGCATACATACACCTTATTCCCACAATTAGAAAGTGTAGTGTTACTGTATAAGCCTAATGAATTGTCCTCATCATCTGAGTCATCTTCCTCAATGTGGTTATATGCACCATCTAGCTGGCTTATATCTACCATAAAATAGTACTGACCATCCATGTTCTCATCACTTCCATCTCCAAGCCTGACAAAATTATGTGACATTATCTTGACCACTAAGACAATTGTCTTGATGGATATAAAGGTGACCTGGTTGATCTAGGGACTGGCAAGCTTTCACCATATGATAAGTAGATGAAAACAGGATGAGAACATAATCAAATACCTTTGATAGCACTATATGATGAATGATTAAGGTCAAGATTAAAATAAGACATACAAGCAACATTGATGAATTCCCACTTTTCATCAGCATCAGAATCTTGATCAACTTGAACAGCTAGCTGTGTGAAGTACTGGACTTCAGCTGCTCAGTATGTGTCCTGTTATAAGATCTTCAAATAATGTAAGTTTTGAAATCAATGATTCAGAATATGATCATTACCTTTATGTGGTATGAGAACCATTGATTGTTATCTGATGCTTTTTGCTTCTCGATCCAAGCAGAGTGGACAATCTAGCTATTGGAGAGTTAAAGATAAGCCCAGCAACAGAATCTCATAGGAGCTGACTTTGGGAGAAATTGTGTTATGGCCTTGTGTTCACTATTGGTTAGTTCAATGGGGTGGCAGTCAGATTTGCATAACAATATGTAACCATCACCTAGATCCTCAGCACCTTGAGGAAGCTTGTCTGGTGTGTCAAATTGTGGGAACAGTGCAAAAAAGGTATTTGTTTGATACCTTCAAATCCCTTGCTGTGCAAGATTCAAAAATAGTTCTGATAGTTGGCAAATTTCTTGTTCAAGGTTTCCAATTGTCTGTTCCATTATCCATTGGGAGGAGTAGATGGATGCCCTAACACAAGTTGCTTTGAGTGCAAGATGGTTAGTCAGGTGGACACAAGGTCAAATGAAATGGATGCAGTCAACACATTGTTGGTAGTAGAGTAGCTTGAACTCTTGTTCCCATTCACAAAATAGCAGGCAGGTATGCTGGACTTCTTCAAGTGTGATATTGTATTGAAACATGACCTGAAGAGCAGCAGCAAACTTGCAGAAGTTTTGCCAATATATATGAGGCAGGACATTGAAAAAAAAGGGTGGGCAGAGGTGATATAGCCATGTGATAAACTCACAGGCCTTGTAGAACAAGTTGATCTTCTTAGCAGAATTACAAGGAGCAACATTGATGCATCCAGGGAGGTGTTGCTTGCATGCAGTGACTGTACAGCCATGTTCTTGCCATTTTGTATCAACAAGAACCCTCCAGGGCCATGCAGCAAAGATATCCATGTGGTCATTACATATCATTGAACCATGCCAAAGATCAACAAAAAGAGATGTTATATTGGCATCTGTATAGTGCATAATCTCAAACAAGAAGCACTCTGGAATACCAAGGATCTTTGTTGGTTGTAATCCAAGTAGGATATTTGGCCCCATAATACCAGTCTCAAGGCAATGTTCTTTATATTGTCTCTTGTATTGCAACATACTTGTGAGAAGTTTCTGTCACTATGTCAAATGAATTGATGTCATCATGTGAACAGCCTTGAATGTCATACTTATGGGGTTGGAGCAGAACTGGGTAATATTGAGCTTCTCATGGTTTGTGACAATCCTTAAGTGGGCAATACATGTGACATCCAATTTTGCCTGAATGGCCAATAAGATTACTGATGCAAAGTAAATCAGGGCCATCACCACATGAGAGGAACAAAAATGGATGTGAAACAAGAAGTTTATCTTTGGCACCATACCATATCATGAGACCTTCTCATTGAAGTGCAGAGAGATGATGGAAGCTAGGATAAAGAAATGACTTAATATATTCAGGTTTCTTTGGTCCAGGGATGATTGTACCAGGTAGGACATTCTTCTTCTTGTATCAGGGAAATGTTTGAGTACAATCCAGATGTAGATCCAACAATTGGACTTCTTTTTCTTATACATACAATTATGTACCATTGGTGTGATAAGCCTTGAGATATGCTTTCCCAGTGAGAACATCATTGTAGACATTAGGGATTCCATTGTTTCACCTGAGTTCCTTGAGAATTTATTGGGTTGGATCATCCTGGTATTGCATTTTGACTGTGGTCTCAGGATGTCAATAGAGGGCCTGTAACTAGGGTCCAATTGGAACTGTGTTGAAAACTGCATGAAGAAACTTATCACAACCAGATGAGGAAGCAAGCTTGATGGGATTGTATCACACTTCTTTGCACTTAGAACATTGTGCCAGATCTTGGTAAGGCCCAGTGTAGGCAATGCAGCCATTGACACACATGTTGTTAATGATTGGCTTAACATTAGTGACATTGGCAAGCAGCTTTTTGACTTGATACAAGGATGGTGAGTTTGTTCCTGGAAAACACTTCTTGATGGCATTATGGATCATCACATACATGCCTTCAGAAACATGCTCAAGGGTAGGAAATATAGTGAATACAAGTTTAATGACACGATCAGTGGTATCTGGAGGTGACTATGGTAGGTTGCAGAGGCAGAAAAGAGCATCTTCAGACAGACCACTGGGATCATCTAAAGATGCATTTCAAAGGAATTGGATGAAGAACATGTCTCAACAGAGGAACTCAAGATATGTGTTTTGCTCAAGTTTTGCAAGGTTGAGGTCATGAAGGGATATGTGATGTGTGGCATTTAAGCAGTTTGGATATCATTGATCATCTTTATTGGAGAGATGTTGTTCCTTATGGTTAGCCCCACCTGGATTTATTTCAATGTCTAAGCCTTGCCCTGGCCCAGGGCTATTCAAAAGACTGCTATCATAGTTTGCTTCATCACTAGGGTTGAAGTTATTCCTAGCATCAGCAGCATCACCCTAATTAGAGATATAGGGCCCCATTGGCATCTAGAATTGGATTGATGGGATCTAGATAATTGAGTATACATATATCATTATCACATACTATGTGTTGTCATTGTGCAGGAGGTGGTGTATCTGAATCTATATAACTTGGAGGTTGATGCACTCAATTTTCAGATGAAGAGTCCAAAGGGAATTGCGAACAAAATCCAGCAGACATATGGGCCTCACAGATAGCTTGCTTCTTGTCCTTTGCCACATGATGCTAATACCAGCTATGTTCTATTTTGAGCTGCTTTCAGCATTCTTTACAGTACTTGTGACAGACATACCACCACTGTCTTGTACTCATGATGGTGATAATGAAGATATATTGATGCCATTGTCATAATCCTGGTGGGATAGGATGGTGGTGAGAGAGTCACAAACAGTGATATACCAGCATCTAGTTATTCACAGAAAATCATTATCTAAAGTATAATCTAATCAATCCTGACAGACTCTTTTATATCTCCATCACTCAGACACTATCTCCATCAGACAATTTCTTACTGGACATGACTGACTAATTATCATGATTGACAAAGTTGGATGTGGAAAGAAGAGTTGATTTGACAAAAGATGATCACAAGTATAATGGAAAACCTAATGAATGGAATGACTGGATGGATTTTTTAATGGACTACAAGAATCTGGAGTTGGTTGTCAAGTCTGGAGATTAGTCTGGAGATGATTAGTGACCAATGGAGATGGAATGAAGAAGTGGTGATGTGCTAGATATTATTTCTTTGGGACAGGAAGTAAAACCAGGGTTGGACAGGACTGTCCAGAGATTATGATAGAAATGCTTGAAGATAAGGTCTTGAGTGATATCAACTAGATGTGAACTCAGAGGGACTTTGCAAGCTTTGCTAAAGTCAAAATGGACCTAAATGGTGACTGGAATAGTTGCAAGCAAAGTCCTTATCCTCTCATTAATAGGAAAATCCAAAAAAAAAAATTTTGAAATGGGGCATATCAGAGGTACTCAGTGATGAAACAGCAAGTGGAAATAAAGCCTGTATTCAGCAGCACCAGCAGAGTCTGTGGGAAATACTCACAGGGAGCACTTTCCAAGTGGTAGAGATAGAGAGTATAGGTGACAAGTACTTTGAGGATCAAAGTACTGGTATAGGAATAGTGGTAGTTGAGCAAACTAGTTTAAGAGGGCAAAAGTCTGCCACTTTGAAGACTGTTAGAAGGCTCTAATATTCCTGGGACTCATGCCCCAGCTTATATACATGTGGGAGATGTTTGTACATATGTACTACCCTACCATGTAAGGAATAATAAAAGTGGTGTCATGGAATTCCATGACACATCATCTGATTGATGTGGGAATGTGACACATATCAAGTGATGTAAAGCATTCCCATGTCATGATGAAACATTCTTATGTCAAAGGTGACATGAGAGAATTACCTAATTATGTAAACCATTGACATGTTACTTCACAGATGAAGATCTAGACCATTTATGAGAAGATCTGAAGATAAAGGATCTAATCTTATCTAGTGAAATTCAACACTCCTCCTCGTGGAGATGGTTTGAACATCAAGAGCTTGATTCCTGATCGTAATGACTCAAAACAATTTGCTCCAAGATTCTTGGTGAACATATCTGCAAGTTGCTCTTGAGTGGGAACATAGAACAATTCAATCTTCTTCTGTTCATCAACACATTCCTGAATATAATGATGTCGGACATCAATGTGTTTGGTGTGATGTTCCTGAGCAGGATTACTTGCAAGAAAGATGACTCCCTGATTGTCAATGAACATTGGAACCCTTGGTAAGGAGAATCCTAGTTCGTGAAAAAGGGATTTAATCCAAGATATCTGTCTGGCAGTATTAGACATTGCCATATACTTGGCTTCAGTACTGGAAAGAGCAATAGTCTTTTGTCTTTTTGACACCCAGGATATTGGACCGTCTGCAAGGAATATAACTGAACCAGTAGTTGATCTTCATGATTCAAGATCAGTTGCCCAGTCCACATCTGAGAATGCCAAAAGTCCAGAGGACTTCAATGCATTAAAAACCAGTACTAGATCCTTGGTGGAAGCCAAGTATCTGACAATATACAATGCACGGTTTAAATGATCCTCAGAAGGATTTGCTGAGAACTGTGACATCTTGATTACAGTGAAGGCTAGATCTGGTCTTGTTCTGAGCATGATGTAGAGTAATGAACCAATGATTGATTGATAGTGAGATCGGAGTTCATGAGATGAGTCATTTGATGCAATCTGAGGGTTATAGCCTGCAGGTAATGGAGTTCTAGTGGACTTTGCATTATTCATTTGGAATCTCTTGACAACCTTATCAGCATAAGCTATTTGATCAAGAGTCAGAGTCCGGTTTTTGCAATCATGAGTGATGTGCATTCTCAGGTATTCTGATGCAGGTCCAAGATCTCGACATTCCCATATCTTCATAAAAGCTTTCTTCTTGGCTTTGAGGATTTTGGGATTTGATCCCATAAAGTGTGCATCATCAACGTGGATGACTGCAATGGTCACATCTACTCCTAAGAAAGAAAAATAAACACCAGGATCTGCTTTCAATCTGGTAAAATCTAAACCCAATAAAGATTTGTGAAGTTCCTTATTCCACTGTAAGGAAGCTTGTTTGAAGCCATAAATGGCTCTCAAGAGTTGACAAACTTTTGTTTCCTGACCTTTGGTAAGATATCCTTCCAGTTGTTCCAGATATATCTCCTCCTTGAGTTTACCATAGAGAAAGGCTGTTTTGACATTGAGTGCCTCAATGTCCCAGTCTTTCATGGCAGCGAGAGCCAGGAGTAGTTGCACTATTTTAAAACGAGCGACAGGTGAGAAGGTATCTTCAAAATCAATGCCATAGACTTGAGTAAAGCCTTTTGCAACAAAGCATGCCTTTTTGTGGCCATCACTTTTAACAACAAATACCCATCAACCTTTGATAAGTTTGCGACCCTTTGGAAGATCTACAAGTTCCCATACATTCCACTCCTTAAGAGA
Source organism: Boletus aff. phaeocephalus (assembly GCA_038094555.1). Taxonomy (NCBI): domain Eukaryota; kingdom Fungi; phylum Basidiomycota; class Agaricomycetes; order Boletales; family Boletaceae; genus Boletus; species Boletus aff. phaeocephalus. The sequence goes on from JBBPUH010000106.1 coordinate 7,104, forward strand.
ATTTATCTCCTCATCAGTAGCTTTCTGCCATTCAGCTTGCTCATCATGAGGAAGCTTAAGAATGTCCTTGTAATGTTTAGGAACATTCTGGGTACCAAATGCATGTGCCAGTAACCTGGTCAGGTATGCATTTGAAAAGTTTACTATGGAGTTCTCTTCGTCTTCCTGAGATATCTTCTTCTGGTTGGGCACTGGGAGATTCTCATCTTGATTGGATTGAGGATCTGGAGTAACTCCCCCTCGTTCCTTATCAAGATTATCCTGTTGACGATTATTCATTTCTATTTCCACTGGAGACTTGGTTCCATAGATGAAGTCAGGTCTAACAACTGGACGTCGTTCCCTAGTGGATCTTCTAAGAGAGAAATCATCAGGATTTGATGGAAGAACTTTTCGTCTAGGAGGTACAGCAGCAGCTGGTCATCTCAAGGGGCCCAGAGGTCTATTCCTCTGTACTTCTGGAGAAGACTAGTTCTCCAGGGCCGGTGCCCTTTGAGGCTGTTGGGAATCCTGACCATAAAGCTGATCAGTTTCTTGTATATGAGATAGTGGAAGATTGTCATCTTTATCTGTTGAATCTTCAGAGTTGTGTTGTGGAGCATTGTTTTGAATAGGTAGTTTGTCTGAATATCTCTTTTCTGAACAATGAGGGAAACATTTCTCATCAAATGTGGCAGTAGAAGAAATTATAACTCTCCTTCATTTCTGAGACCAGAAACGGTATCCCTTTGTTCCTTGTTCATAACCAATGAAGGTCATGGCTTCAGATTTCGGAGATAATTTGTTTTCCCGAAGATCTTTAGGTATGAACACATAAGCTTGACATCCAAAAATTCGGAAGTATGATACGTCAGGCTTCTTGTCTTTCCAGAGAAAGATAGGAGGTTTCCATCCAAGTCTTTGCATAGGTTGATGATTATAAATGTGGAGAGCAGTTTCAATACTTTCTTGCCAGAAGGAGGGTGAAAGACATGCATGATGATGCATTGCCTCAGCCTTCTCAAGTATAGTGCGATTGAAATGCTCTGCTCAACCATTTTGCTGAGGGTTGTGAGGAATGGTCTTCTGATGTTCAATTTCATGCAAAGCAAGGAATAATTGCAAATCAGATGCCAAGTATTCTCCCCCTCGATCTGAATGGACCTTAAGCAAAGAGTGATCAGACTAACATTCCACCCAGGATAACCAATCCTTGAAGGAGGAAGCAATATCTGATTTCTTAGCAAGGAACACAATCGATGCATATCCACTGAAATCATCAATAAAGGTAACCATCCAATATTTGCCAGTGCGAGACCAAACAGGCAATTCACAGAGATCCATATGGATCAATGCCAATGGATGTGTTCCCCTGGATGAAGACAAAGTGAAGGATCGTTGATGGGCCTTATCCAACTGACAACCTTTGCAGGGAGTAGTGGAAGAGGCAGGGGATAAGGGAGGAAGTCCCTTAAGGAAGGTAGAACTGTATTTGAAAACATTGCTGGAACAATGTCCAAAGCGGTTATGCCACAATTCAACAGAATCCCTAGACAAGGCAGAACAAGCAGTAGAAGGGACCACAGTGAAAGTGGTAATCCAATGCAGCTTGCTCTGGTCAGAAGAGGGCAAACTCTATAAGACCAGATTGCCATGCTTGTCCAGAAATTGAGTGGTGGTGTCTATAACACATTGAAAACCTTGAGCAATCAAAGCCACCACAGAGAGCAATCTGTGATCGATGTGTGAAGCATACCATACTCCAGTTAGCACCAAAGTGTGTTGCTTTTGTCCATTAAAATGTCATAAGATGACAGTACCAGGTCCATAGATAGGAACTTGGGAACCATCTGCAACTTGACACATTCTTTTCTGGTTATGCCGAGAGGAGAAGTCAGAAAGGAAAGGAGTTAGGTGATCAGAGCATCCAGAATCCACCATCCACTTATCCTTATAAATAACCGACTTACAATCATGCAAGGCATAGCAAGAACCGTAGCCATCTCTATATTCAATGTCAAAGTATATAGGATCAGAATAGCCCGATTCCAGGTTATAGGAGGACCAGTCTACTGTCCTCCCAGCCAGTACACTGGAGTTCCATTCACCCATGATGGGATTCCTATCACGATTCCCATGAAAACCATAACCAGATGTAAACAAAACCTCTTTCTTCGCCTTCTTCTTCTTGGGAATTGACCTAGAAGAAGCAGTCTGCCTACCTGTCAGTACCTCCACCTGTGGAGCGGGGTTAGAGGACCCTTGAATGAAAGGACTGATTGGAGGTGTGAGGTATTTTCATGACAGGTGGATCATTATCACCATCATCCTCGCCCCAATCAAGTATTTCTTCGTCAGGATCTCTTGTCCTCAGATCCAAACCTATGTGGTAAGGTTTTGAACCGTCCGATCTGAATCTGAATCAGAAATATCAACAATCATGGAAACTGTGTCAGCAACATGAGTCGCTTCATTAGCATGAAATTTTCCTTTACCTCTGCCTTTAGGTTTAGAAGAAGAGGAGGGAATAGCTGGATTTGGAGCTTTACGCTTTCTCAAGCTGTTATTCCCTTGATTCTGCGGCTGAGAATGTTGCTGATTCTGCAGAGAAGCAGCGTGCTTCTCTGTCTTGTGCCAAGAGCTATGGCAGATCTTGCAACATTCTCTTTTCTACGCAGGTTTCTTCCCTTTGGCAGGAGACATTGATATCCGATTCACCAAAGAAGTGTTGGATCTCCGAGATGCCTCAGCAAGGATCATTGGAGTGATGTTGGATGGTTTAAAGTCTGAGGTGGACTTGGTATGGATGGTGGTTGAGACAACGGAATTGTAGGATTCAGGAAGTCCAGAGCATAGAATCATTGCCTGGAGATTATCCAGAAGATTCAGGCCTGTTGCTGTAAGCTGGGAAAACAAGGTTTCCAGCGCAGAAATCTGCCCAGAGACATCCTGAGAGTCATTCATTTGTCATCTAATGGCTTGGCGGAATAGATGAAACTGGCCAGTAGGACCAGTTGGAGCATAAAGAGTTTTGAGGGTATCGAGGGTTTTCTTGGCCAATGATGTTCTATGAGAATCATAGGCCTTTTCAACAGTAGTATGGAGTTCTTCTTTCATATATAGGGTGATAACACCCACAGCTTGTAAGTCGGAATCTAACCAGGCATTCCATTGTTCTTTAGTAGATCCTGCACCATCTGGATAGGGGAATTGTCCAGATGCAATCCGAGCCACTTTAAGCATAGTGAGATATGTATTGATGGATTCCAACCATGCAGTATAATTATCTGCACCAGTGAGTGTAAGGACGTTGCGAGTAATGCCGGATTCTGATTTCGACATGGTTCTATAGTAGTCCAAGAAGAATATAGTCAACAATATAATTGGAATGAGTATTCATAATTGGAGAAATAGAAGGAACAAGGGGAATTTGGAAATATTCTGATTCTAGTACCCTGGTTTCTGTGGTAATCCGAACCGGTAAAACTATCCAAGAATATGGAGGAAGGTCTTTCAACACCTGTTCCTTACATAGATCAAAATGAAGGTCTGGGAAGAAATGATAATTTTGGACATCAAAATCCATCATTATCTCAACCCAATCCCAATCGCAAGGTTTAACTGGACCAATGATCATGTGAACTGGAATATAATAATTTAAATCTTCAAAAGTACTGATAAGGTACTTATCAAGAACTCCTGAGCTTTTTAGAGGCATGTCACAGGTGTAAGGAATGCCTAAGACCAGTGGAAGAGGGAACACTGGATGAACCAGTGTCTTGATCCAAGCATCTGGGTCTTTTACAACTGGACGCCAGGTGAGGTTGTCTTCAAACTTCCTCTTCTTCCACTTGGGTCTCTGGTAAGCCCACTTGGACCACCTGATCACATTGTCCTTCTGCCAAGTGGGCATTCTCAGCAAGGAGAGCCTCAATTTGTTTCTTGATGGACACTGTTTCGGCTTTGGCTATGTCCAATAAAAAGTGGAAGTGTTTCCTTTCATACTCCACTGCCTCGTCCTGAGCTCTATAGATATGAAGATTGAGATATTGTCGAAAAAATGAATGAAATTTCCTCCTCCAAGTCGCATCTAGTGCCATATTGAACTTAGGGATTTTGGGAACATCCCACCGCCTGGCAAAATAGGTACCATGCAACCATCGCATGGCCACTTCGGTCCTTTGGTCCTCAATACCCTTCTGTAGTTGACCATAAGGAGGAACTTTTTTGGGGTCAATTAAGTCCCCTCAATCAAAGTCACCAATTTCCCCTTGAAGAAATGCAGAGTAAAACCTCTGCTGTTTCCAAGGTAGGAACTTGAATCCTTCATGATGAAGGAGGGCTGGATGTGAGGTGCAAATGCAATCCTCCTCCTCAGCTGAAGAAAAAACAATAGGGAGACCATTTCCTTTCAAGATTGAAACCAAAAATTCTCCATCATAGACCATAAACAAGTACCATTGGGCGACATCAGGATCGACTGGAAAACCCAAGTCTTTCCTGTGGACTTTAACGATGCGAGCATGTCGTCCAGTGTGAAGAGGATCGAGTTCTGAAGCCTGAAGATCTTCCATCTGATAATCCCCTTCTTCCAGAAGGAGGTCCTTCTCCTCTGGAAAGAGTGTGGGATTGTCCACTTGAGTCTCGAAGGCTCTGAACCCTAGGTCACAGTACCAGTGCATGAAGTCAATGGGCAGTATGGTGGACATCTGGAGGATTAGGATTCAGCTGAGCAGCCATCCCAGCTTATATAAGCGGATTTATGACTGGCCCTAATGCTGCAGCAAGCTCTGCTTCAGGTATTTGCCCTTGAGGCACCCTTACAGGCAGTGGCTGCTGTTCCCTTTCAGGAGAGTCGACATGATAAGGAGGGGCACGAGCATGGTCGTCGATATGCAAAGCAAATCGAGGATCATCTCGATTCCGATAACATGAAGGATGTAGAAGAATATCATGAAATAGAGGATCATGATGATATACTCTATATGTAGGTGGGGGTTGTTGATTTAGATGGGTATCGTCTCCAACAGTATTCAACTGATATGAAAGAGTATGAACTGTGTTAGTAGTTCATATTGAAACTCCAATAAGACAAGAATTCTCATCCGAGATATATTGAAAAATAATAATAAGAGTTTGTGCAGATATAATCAGAAGGATATTCCTCTGTAAAGAGGAGTCCACTTCCAATAACCAGGCACCAAATTCTATCAAGAGCGATAGACACCAAAAGAACCCACTCAAACCACCGGGAAATGTGAATGCTGGAAAGGGGAATGGCATAACGTATGAATGACAAAAGACCCTTTCAATCAGGGCTCATAACCTGACGAAACAGCAAGTGGAAATAAAGCCTGTATTCAGCAGCACCAGCAGAGTCTGTGGGAAATACTCACAGGGAGCACTTTCCAAGTGGTAGAGATAGAGAGTATAGGTGACAAGTACTTTGAGGATCAAAGTACTGGTATAGGAATAGTGGTAGTTGAGCAAACTAGTTTAAGAGGGCAAAAGTCTGCCACTTTGAAGACTGTTAGAAGGCTCTAATATTCCTGGGACTCATGCCCCAGCTTATATACATGTGGGAGATGTTTGTACATATGTACTACCCTACCATGTAAGGAATAATAAAAGTGGTGTCATGGAATTCCATGACACATTATCTGACTGATGTGGGAATGTGACACATATCAAGTGATGTAAAGCATTCCCATGTTATGATGAAACATTCTCATGTCAAAGGTGACATGAGAGAATTACCTAATTATGTAAACCATTGACATGTTACTTCACAAATGAAGATCTAGACCGTTTATGAGAAGATCTGAAGATGAAGGATCTAATCTTATCTAGTGAAATTCAACACTCAGAGCATACTAAACAATGTTCAATAGTGATCACAAGTGGAATGAACAGGAAAATGGTCCAAGGTAATATGAGAGTAAGTAGATTTCTTTCAAAGGGTGCTAAAATTGCCAGAAAAGAGTCCAGAACAATATGAAAAGATCAGCTTTTACCCATAAGGGGGTAGAAGGAGGGCAAAGACAGATGGAAAATTGTGCTGGAGTATGACAGAGGCACATAAAAGTGTAGGTGAAGGTATATAAAAATACACAGAAATATTGTTCAGAGTTTGGCATGGCTGAAGGTGGAGGTAATTGAGCATCTGGTGGTCAAAGATAAGGCAATGAAAAAGAGAACAAGGGTGAATGTATTAATTGGATGAGTGATCTGGAACATCAATAATTGTCAAAAAGCAGACAAAACATCAAGGGATGGATGGGTGGACTTGAGTGAATGAGTTTGGAGCTGGCAAAATTGAAGTCACATAATAAAATTCTGGAGTTAGAGGAGCCAGCAGGAGTGAACAAAGAAATCTCAAATTGCATATAAGTGATGAAGACACTCAATAACTGGAGGTTGGAGGTCAATCACAATGCAATGAGATAAGGTCCAGAAGGTGACAAAGGACCAAAGGGAACAAGAGGGAGACCTTGAGGAACAAAGATCTAGAAACTATAATGAACAAGTCCAGGTGTTGGTGAAAAGTTTGGAGGTGCAGAAAAAAGCCTCAGAGGAGTGGATGACCAATAAAAGGGGTGTCTCAAGATGCAAGAGTATCTCCAACAACGATCTTGATGGAAAATACTTGCTGCAGCAGAGATGAGATCTAGAGTGTCAAAAGACCTAAAAAATAAACAAGGAAACCTAGATTGAATGGAGGTCCAAAGACCAATGGATAAGTCTGTGGTTGGAAAGTCCAGAGATGTGGGAAAAAAGCCTCAGGATAGTGGACAAACCAACTTGAAGGACAAAAGATCCAGGTACTGGTAACAAAGTCCAGAAATGCATGAGCAACTTCAGAGTTGTTAGTAGACCAGTGGGGGATGGATGGATGTGTGAAAGTCTTTTGATGATCACAATGGGTGCCACAATAAGAAAATAATCCATTTGATGAGAGTTAGAGGTTGATGGAAAGACAAAGGAGTCAAGGGTAGTGTCTGAGTAAGCAGATGAGAAATCAGGTCATAGATATATGGAAATCTGGCAAGAAGGACTGAAAGTCCAAGAATGAATGTCAAAGACTGATAGTATGATACTATCTGGGTTAGGGATGTTGACAACAGCAATGGCATTTGAAACTTAAACAATCAGAAGAGAAAGCTGGGAGGGTGAATTAGGAAAGGGCTTGGAAAACAAAGTCCTTATCCTCCCCTTAATAAGGGAGAGTCAATGACTGAAGAGTGGATGGAGTGGCAAGGGGGTTGGAAATTCAGGGCAAGGAGATCCAAGGAGTGCAAGAAAGGTGTAAAAATAAAATGGTGATTGCCAGATAAATTCAGAAAGAAATGATAGCAAGAGAGCATTTAGAGATCCAAAGTTCAGAGGTCCAAAGGTAAAGTCTGCAATCAAGAACCTGGAAATGGCATGAATGGGGGAAGGAATTCCAAGAGGGGAAACCAAGAGTGTAGTGATGGCATAGGTAGAAGGTGAAAACTAAAAAATAGGGTGTAGGAAAGGGAAAGCCAATCCAATGAAATCTTTAACTGTTACACTTGGCCCAGGTAGGGACAAGCGTAGCCTTGAGATATAAGTTCAGAGAGGTTCAAGGTAAGCACACACTCAATGGTAGTGCAAAGTCCAAGGGAAGACACTCCACTCAACAGTGGGAGCAACTGGTCAAGGGTTCAAGGACAGGTCCAATGCCTGGGCTCAAAGTGAAGGAAGAATCAAGTGGATTCAGAGGAGACTCAAGGAGATCTAAGCTAAAGTACATTGGTGAGGCATCAAAGGTTTATATACCTTTAGGAAAGCATAAGGACAGACAGAGAAGAGTAATGGCTGAGTAAGAATGGAATATCATAGAATATGGTGGAAGCACCTGCTGATGAAGCAAGTAAAGGATTATAGAGAATGGGTGAGTCAGTGGTGAAAAGGAAGTGAAGTCTGAGGAGCTAAGGTGTAACTGTGCAAAGAAAGAAAAAGAGTAAGCATAAATCATAACATTGACCAGACTTAGAAACTCCAGAGTGAAGAGCAATAGAGAAGTCAGAAGGAGGCAGAAAGAAAGGGGACCAAATGCAGCCCAAGAATTGTATAATATGATGAGTGTGCAACAGAAAGGTGGTATTGAAGTTCGGGGGTATTCCAAAGGCATTTCTGGGGTGTGTACAAAGACATGGGTGTGCATAAAGCATGGATGTATCACAAGTATACCATAGGTGATGGTGAGATGGGGTTGGGACTGGAGCTGTCACAATGATGCTGGTACCTGTGTCTCAGTATCAAATTGACATTAGGGGTTGGCATTTTTTTCACAGGAGCCCAAATAGTTGCTACCTATTTCCTACTCTGATCAACAGATCAAAAAATGGAATGGTTAACAGTTCCAATGCTAATTATGTTTGGAATCCAATGAAAGATGACCAAAAAAGTCCAAAGGTGGAATTGCCTGTAAGGAAAGTGGAGGTTGAGAATGGGGGAATCAGCAAGTGATGGAAATAGGATGGGAGATGGGGTGTTTCACTGGCGAATTGATAGGTATGGTAGAATAATGAAGTGAGTTTGTATCAGTCCAGAGGTACTCTGATAGAGTTCCCAACATAAAAGGGACATGAAAGAATGGCTTCAAGGGAGAACAGGATGGTCATGAGATCAGGATGAAGTCAACTCTAATCATGTGAACTCAGGAATGGAGCTCTAGCATGGATAGGATGACATGGAAAAATAGGAAAGAAGATTCATGTGAACTTTGGAGATCCAGAGATGTTGATGGGATGGAGGATCTTTGATGGGAGAACAAGGGAAAAAGTGATAGGACAGGTAACTTTTCAGGGAAGGAGTAGAAAAGCTCATTCAGAAGTGTCTTGGGTTGACAGAGATTGTAATGTGTGAATGCACAAAGTTTGGAGTCAGAGATGATTCTTGTGCTAGAGTTCATCAGATAATGTTGCTTAAATGCTGGACTCAATGGAGTACATTGGTAACAACAAAACCTTTAGAACAAAGATGTTTTGAACTAAGAAAACTTGAACTAAGATATGGAAGACACCAAAAATGGAGCTGGGAAGGACTAGAGTCCAACTTGGGAAGATCTATCTGAAGGACTGATTGGAAAGAGGAAAACAGAGGTGAGGGCAGAGTAGCCCTTGAGAGATTGGAGAAGTAGGGTGGGTGGATGATGTGGGAACCCATAGTTCCCTATGTTCATACCTGGTCATTCTCTGTGCTTTCAGGTTGCAGATAGTCATCTTCAAAAGTTGTACAAGTTCTCCACTGTGTCCCATGTCTGTTTGGTTGTGGTTCAGATTTATCTGTACATGTCCATATTCTTATATGTACATGTTTCATGTGGTCCATCCATATTTGGACATGCCAGATAATATCTGATTCTTCATATTTTATAGCCTTTCTCTTTGTTTGACCTTTTGTGGCCTTATTAGTATTGGGTATCTCAGTACAATATGTCAAGATGTATATTTCAGTTCATTGTTACAATGTTTCTTTGTGGTGATATTGTGACATAGGGATTTGCATAGTAGAGTCCTGGAAATGCTTGGACTATAAAATCTTGTCTGTGGATCTAGAATGGGAGTTAGTTCATTCATCAGGACCTGCTCCATCTAAAACTCTCTTACCACTTTGTCATCATCATCATTCTCATCATTACATCCAGTCTCCATCCTAGATCAGACTTTCTGTATTCAATTGTCTTTTCTTCTGGACACACTCTGGACACCTCAATTCATATGCTAGACATAGTCAAGCCCACCCTTCTCAACTCTACTGACCTACAGGAACTCTTTGGGACAAGTCCTATGCTCACTCCTACCTTCTACCCCACTTTACATTTGACCTACTGGTTGAGTATACCCCACTAACAATCTCTTCAACTGGAGCCCACCATGAGGGGTTTCACTAAGTTGACAAGAAGGTCACTCAGACCCACTTCTCAGTATCAAGAGCTTGAGGAGCTTCTCTCTGAGTTTTGCCAACTGAACCTTTTCATAGATTCTAACTTGTTCATCCTGGTACTACTAGAGAATGAATGCCACCAAAGTATTATATCACTGGACACTTTGGTCCTTGATCCTCCCTTCATACCCAGAGCCTATATCTACTCAACCCCCCTTCATACTCAGGGATTGAGGGTTCTTTCTTCCTCATCTCCCTTAATATCTCTTTTATCATCACCAGTTTCATCCCTTTCGCCTGTATTATCAGAGCCATCTCTATCCCAATCCTTATCCTTCCTCTTTAATGCATCCATATACTCCACTATGTCTGAGACTAATCTGGTGACCATCTCACTGGATGCTTCACTACTTCACTTACCTGTTCGATCAACTTCTGTTGTTTTCCCATTTACTCCTTCACACATTCCTTATCACTCTCCTGCCCTTCTGTTTAATCCAGTTCATCCACTTTGACAACCAGCTAACCCTCCATAAAACTCCCATCATGCAATGGCCCAGGTAGGATTCCAAATGCCTCTCTATGACACCCCCAACACTTCAAAATTTAACAGAAAGACCTCATCTGAGCTTTCCCATTACCTGGAAAATATTAACCTTCTTGAAATGGTGGGAGATCTCAATGATGCCAGAAAAATAAAAGCTGCTATCTGGTACGCTGTCCTTGATGAGGCAGAAGTCTGGGAGACTCTTCCAGAAGCTAACACCAACCCATCTAACTGGGATGACTTTATCACAGAAGTCAAGAAACTGTATCCCAAATGTGAGGGTAACAACTGATATTGCCATGGTAACATCCAATACCTCATACAGAATTACCAATTGAAGCAGATGTATAACCAGGACAACCTGGGAGAGTATTCCCAGACATTCTGTAAGGTTGCCACTCCACTGATCACTAGCAAGAAACTGTCCAAAATGGAAAGGGATATACTTTATCTCAACAGATTCCCATTGCCCCTGCAACAGAGGATTCGTGAGTGACTACTCATCATCAAACAGAATGTCCACCCAGAGGATTCATATCTGATGGAAGACGTTATCCAAGTTGCAACCTTCCTACTCACTGGGTTTGCATTTCACTCCAGCATCTCTCCCTTAATCACCACTACACAGTCTCCAGCTCCTTACCAGCCTACATGTGCTCCTGTTCAACCAACTGCTCCTGTGCCATTATTTAATCCAGTGCCCCCCATGAGATCTAAAACAACCCAAGCTTCACACACAGGACTTCTGTGCAAGTTTTGTGCAGGTCCTGGACACTTTACTTGCATATGTTCAATCTGTGTGGAATATTTGAACTCAGGAAAGGTGATTTGAGGAAGGGATAGCAGATTGTACCTGCCAGATGGTTCAGAGATCCCATGAGTTCCTGATGGACAATGTCTGAGAGATGCCATAGATCAGATATTCAGTTCAAGACAGTTTGGTCAGCTTGCTGCTGCTTTTTCTTCATCTGGCTTTTCTAGGGAAGCTCCCCCTTATATTTCTGCCAACATTTTATTCATCACATATCCAGACACTTCAACTATCCTTAACATTGACTCCTCCATCTTTATAACAATGGAATCTGACACAGAGGATTCAACTGACCCAGTCCCCATTGTTGCTGATCCTGATTTCCAACCATATTTTGCATAGGATTGGGCTATGTTCCAGGTAGACAAGGTATTGAAAGACAAAGGGAAGAAGAAGTTTCATGGTGTCCATATTCCAGTGCAGAGAAACCCAGACCCTCATGCTGCTACTGTATCCAAAGAACTCCTCTCTCCAAAGCTACAGAAGCAGTCTTCATCAACTCACAATCCTGATTTGTCATATAATGACCAACAAAAATGTCAGCCTGTCCCTTCCAACTCAACTGCATCATCATCTGTCAACAAGTCTGGACTGTCCAGCACTACACCCACCAAGTCTGGCATTCCAACCACACTTCCCACTCACAACATCCAACCAAATTCCCTTCCTTCTATCTTCCAATACAAATACTCCTTTCCACTTGAAGATGACTCTACTCCTAAGCATGTCCTTGACTTAGTACTTGACACTAGCATTCTAGTCCCCATAAAGGACCTGATTGCGGTCTTTGCCAAATTTCACAAACAATTCAAGGATCTGACCATGGTAAAGCATGTTACTAACCCTTCTATGTATCTCATCCAAGTCAATGAGCTTGCCAGCCATGATTCTCTTGCGGTCACCCAGAACTATGGTGACTGGATACTCTGAAACAATGATGGACTCATCATTGCTCATTACAGCCTTTCTCTTCATGCCATTGAGGTGAAGGTTGATACTGCCCAACACTCCATCCTTGGCATTTTAAACTCTGGATCTGAGATTATTGCCATGCCCAAGTAGGTGTGGGAGTAGTTAGGGCTACAGATCTGGTCAGATCATATGATAAAGATGTCTTCTGCTAACACTAGTATTGACACTATGATCAGTGTCCTTGAAAACCTTGTTCTTGACTTTGGCATGGGTGAAGTCATGGTGCAGGTCCAAGTCTTGGGCCATGCCAACTTTGACCAGTTGCTTGGTCATCCTTTCCATTGTCTTAGAAGTGTGACTACTGAAGACTTCCTGGATGGTTTGCAGAACATCACACTCCACAACCCTAACTCAGGCAAGCAGTTTACACTGCCCACACATCCATGGTCTGAAGGATGCCCTCATTGCTATGAAAAGAAGCACTGTAACAGCCACCAATCTGTCATCAATATGGGTTTTTAGATTTTGATGACTTGGTACCCAATCAGAAAGATTCAGGCAACAACATTCAGTTATTCTTTTCATGTCATCCTGCTGTGTCATTTTTCATCTCTTTATCCTACATTTATCTTGTGCTGCTTTTGTCCAGTCCCATACCTGCTTTACTGGACTATCCATTTTTATCATCCATTCAATCTGTTATCAATTCGGATGCCCATGCTATGCTTTTGTCTGTTTATTCTTATGATATTTCATCTCATAAGCTAGCCTACAAGCCAGTCACAAAAAATATTTGTTTGGTGGTCATCCCTGTTGACAAAGATTTCTGTATTACCCATATACTTCTGGACAATCCACTCACCAGACTTTTTGATTTATCTACATGTCCTCTAGAATTTGTTCCTGGAGTTCATTTTACACAAAAATGTGCTGACAAACTAGACTTGGATCCAGCAAACTAGCTTTGGCCTGAAGAGGTCAAGCTCATTCATTGGATCATCTACAAACACAAAATGGCCTTTGCCTGGGTTCTAACTGAATGTGGTCGCCTGGATGAATGGTACTTCCCTCCAGTCAAAATTCCAACCATACCCTATACTCCATAGGTACTATGAAACATTCCTGTTTCTCCTGTGATGTGAGCTGACATCATGCAGATAATCAAGGACCAAATAGCATCCAGTGTCTATAAGCCTTCCACTGCCATTTACCATTCCTGCTGGTTCTGCATTCTCAAGCAGGATGGCAAATCTCTCTGCCTCATATATGACCTCCAACTCCTCAATGTAGTTACCATTCATGACTTGTCTGCACCTCCTTTCATCAAACACTTTGCAGAATCCTTCGCCAGATATACTATGTACAGCATGATGGATCTCTCTGCCAGTTACAATCAATGCCCCCTGCACCCAGATTCCTGCAATCTGACAACTTTCAACAGTCTGATGGATTCCCACTGCATCATCACAGTCCCTATGGGATACACAAATGCAGTACAAATTTATCAAGCTGACATGTTATTCATCCTGCAGGATAAAATTCCCCATTTTACATACCCATTCGTTAATGACCTTCTGGTCAAATCCATACTAACCCACTATCAGAATCCAGATGGCTCTTATGAGACCATTATGGACAACTCCAGTATCCATTGTTTCATTTGGGAGCACCTCAAGGTGGTCCACCAAATTCTTCAATGCCTGCAAAATGTCAGTGCTACCATATCTGCCAAAAAGTTCATCCTCACAGTGCTGGATGCAACCATTGTCAGTCACAAGTGCACATTCAAGGGTCATGTCCCTTATGAAAACAAGGTACAAAAAATTCAAAACTGGCCTGAATGTTAGAATCTCACATATATTTATGGCTTTCTTGGTGTCTGTGATGTACTCCACATTTTTATCTGTGATTTTGCTTCTATTGCCCATCCTCTTGTTAACCTAACTCATAAAGTTGTCCCCTTTAAATGGAATAAGCCTCAGAAATGTGCCATGCAGCATTGTCTTATCTATGTCAAACCCCTATTTCTGACTATCTCTAATCATTGTCATTCAACTCTGGTCATCTCCATCAAACTCCTTTGCATAAGTTCAACCCCAGTCCACTAAGTGTCCCAGACTTGCCTTGGAGTTCCTTCATCTTCCAGACTTTCCTTTTTATATATTCTCCGTTTGTTCTAGTTCCATTCTTGTCATCCTTCCTTCTGTCCAGTATAGCTTTCAGATACACTTGGTATATTTGTCATCCTGACACTCCTGCTTATTCAGGATGTGTCTTCAGCATGTACATTCCCTGTTCCATCTTATTCATCCCAGTGTACATTGCCTCCTTACCTCTTAGTCATCTCTAGTCTGGATTTACTCTAGACATTTTAGGACTTTGTATATAATCTCTGTATTTTCTCCTGTACTCCTCAGTTTGAATATTGTATGTTATTGTATATGTTCATTATTGTCCAATATCATCTACCCTTCTCTTCTCCTCATCCTTGAACCCTCTCCCATCTTATCATTCCCAATCTCTGAAATACGAGAACCAGAAACTGGCAAGGGCACAACACATAAGTCCTGCACCAATGTCCTCACCTCCTCCATGCTCTGCTCCACCCCAGTTTGACTCTGAATGACCCATTTCTGGACTTTGTCCTGAAGTCCTGGAAATAACTCCTATCCTCTGGACTTCCATCAGACATCCCCCAGGAGAAGATACCTTCCTTCCATCCACCTCAGGAGCACCATTCTAACAATATATTTGAACTAATCTTGCCAGTTATTTCTGACTCATGACTTCTGTCACATCTACACAATACCCTTCATCTTTCAGTACCCTCTTAGAACCTCCAAACCCCTCATAAATCCCAATATCAGATTTGCCTGGCCAGGCTCTCCCCATTGCAACCACATTTCAGACTTTCCTGGTAATCGTCCACCTCAACTCCGCTTTTCCAACCTCTTGAGGGCTACTCCACCCTCACCTCCATTTCCTTTGATCTATCCTCCAGATGGATCTCCCCGAGTTGGACTTTTAGTCCTTCTCATCTCTGTTTTCAGTATTTTCTATATTCTAGTTCAAGTCCCCTTGGTTTGAACACCTTCATTCTAAGGTTGTATTGTTGCCGACGTACTCTGTCAAGTCCAGCATTTAGCAACATTGTCTAATGAATTCCAGTATCAGGACCATCTCTGACTCCAAACTTCATGTAATCACACACTATGGTCTATGTCAACCCAAGACACTCCTAAATGAGCTTTTCTGCCCATTCCCTGAAGGTCACTTGCTCTATGATTTTCCCCCTTGTTCCCCTATTGAAGATCCTTTGTGCCATGAAACATCTTCAGACCTCTGGAGTTCTCATGGATCTTCTTCCCCATTCCCCTGTGTCATCCTAACCATACTAGAGCTCCATTTCTGAGTTCACATGATTACAGTTGACTTCACCTGATCTCATGACCACCCCTGTTCCCCCTTGAAGCCTCTCTTGTGTCCCTTCTATGTCTGAAACTCTGTCCAGAGTACCTCTGGACTAACCTGAACACACTTCACCTGTTCTACCATACCCATCAATTCTCTGGTGGAACACCCCATCCCCCATCTCCTTCCTGTCACCTCCTGATTCCCCATTCTCAATCTCCAAAGTTTCCTCACAGGCAATTCCACCTCTGGACCTTCTTGGTCACCCCTTGTTGATTCCATATGTAATTAGCATTGGAACCACTAACCAATCCATTTTTTGATCCATTGATCAGAGTAGGAAATAGGTAGCAACCATCCAAGCTTCTATGAAAAGAATGCCAACCTCCTGATATCAGTTCAACACTAAGACAATAATATCAGCATCATTGCGACAACTCCAGTCCCAACTCTGTCTCATCATCACCTATGGTATCCTTATGGTACACCTGTGCTTTATGCACACCCATGTCTTGTACACACCCTGGAAATGCCTTTGGAATACCCCTGGACTTCAATGCCACCCTTCTGTTGCACATTCATTGCATTATATGGTTCTTGAGCTATGCTTGGTCCTCCTCCATTCCACCTCCTTCCTCCTGACTTCTCTGTTGCTCTCCACTCCAGAGTTTCTAAGTCCAGATGAAGAATTCATTAGGTTGGCTCTCCTCTTCCCTAAACCCTGTTTTTTAGTTTTCACCTTCTACCTGTATTAGAGTGAGTTATTGGAACAGTTTTTGGAGTCACTGTTCATGGATTTCAATGCAAAGGTCATATCATCAATGAAAACAGGGAGGATAATGTGCACATCATCCTTTGTAAATATAGACTGCAGCATCAGCATAGATATATTTGTCTTATCAATGCTCTCAAGATCTCATCTGATTCAGTGACAGCAACCCCAGATCAAATTTAGGTTGGGGGTACATAGCTATGCCTCTGTAGTGCCACACCCAGTCTCCTTTCTGCCACCATTGAATGAAGATGCATATCCCCATGTTCGTTTCTGAACCTAGGAAATGTTTAGGACCTGGAAGAAGACTTAAAGTGCAAAACATCAGGGAGTAGGATCAAAGTAAGACAAGGCCAAGGCCAAAATTGATGACTCAGAGGCATCTGTTGATTCTTTGGGTCCCTCCCTTCCATACCTCAAGGATGAGTTTGGAAACATGTTAAGCAAGGATACCATTACTGTGGTCTTCAAGAAAATGTGGGAGATCTGGCAAAGTTTCAAGCAGTGTGACATTGCATCAACTACTTGGAGCTCTGCTATAGACAAGGTGAAGAGAATGTTTTATTCAGAAGTCATCACTTCTTTTCCACAAATATACTTTTGTGCAAATAACTGAAAGTCAGAAGTAGTCACCATAGCAAGGTACTCATTCTAGGCTTAGATGTATATGAAGGACACCAGCCATATTGGAAAGTACAAGGTCAAATTGAAGGGGGATTC
This sequence comes from Boletus aff. phaeocephalus, assembly GCA_038094555.1. Lineage (NCBI taxonomy): Eukaryota > Fungi > Basidiomycota > Agaricomycetes > Boletales > Boletaceae > Boletus > Boletus aff. phaeocephalus. The sequence goes on from JBBPUH010000106.1 coordinate 24,168, forward strand.
AATGGAACCTGACAGCAAGCACCTCAAGACATTAGCTAGGAAATCTTCTCCAGCTGACAACATATAGGAACTGACAAGCAACCCAGTCAGCAATCACCACTTCAGATAGCACTTCTGAAGCATCAAGCAAGCATTCTTCTACCACCAACATGCTAACCACTCCATCTGACAGTGGCAACCACCATGATATGGGTGCAGTAGGTACTTCATCCATTCTAGGTACTTCATTCATCATAGAGCCTAGTAATGTGGACTCAGACCCAGTGGAGTTCCCTATCATCAAGAATCCTTTGTAGGTGAAATATTCATTGCATTTGCACAAAAAAAAATATGCTGTATTAACAGGATGGCCATTCAAAAGAACAAGACTCCAATGCCAGTGGAATCTGACTTCATACAGTCCATCACTACCTCTGCACTAGTGCCAACACACATCACAGTGACCATACCCACAATGTTGGCCATACCATCTAGCACAGCATTGACTATATCTACAGTAACAGAAGCCTTGGCAACATCCACAGAAGAACAAGCATTGATGACAGCTAAAGCAACAATAACAGCAATATCCATAGAGAGGCAAGTGCCTATAGCAACAGCCCCATAGGGGAACAAACAACAACAACACCTGCTTCTGGTGCTCACCTTAATGTATGGCAACTATATAAAATTGGGTGGTATGACCACATTTTATAACCACAAGCTCACTAACAATTCAGACCCTTTTATAGGACACTATGATAAAAGCGAAAAGCTTGATGGAAGCGGACTAGCCACTTGTTGGATCAACTCAGGATGACTCTGGAGTCCACAATGAGTAACCAAGATAATATTGAGAGGGATAAAAGAGTTGTACTAACCTGGAGTCCACAATGAGTAACCAAAGACTGCATTGTGGCGCTCCAGGGAGTATCTGCGCTTCAAGGAAAACAAATGAAAACAGATCAGCCACAATGGGCTGAATGAACAAAGGTAAGACTCTGCATGGGCAGAGACACCACAATAAGCTAAAGAAGAGCTGAAAAGCAGTAGATAAGTAAAGTGACCATGCAGAACAATATGGGCACCATTAGAACTCGAAATAAGTCATGGCAAAGGTGCGAAATCACCAAAGTTAACACTATCTTGGAGTTGGCACTCCAGATGCTTCCTTTTATATTTATCTCCTTTTGTTCTAGTTCACCTTCATAAGTCTATATTATCTTCTTAGTAAGATTTCTCAATTTCCATTATTCTCTGACTTCCATCTTAATCATCTCTGTGTATATCACCTTCACTTAAGACTTTTACTTACCAATCTCCAGTTCAGAGTTCTACCAGACATTCATATATAATCTTTTGTACTTCCTCTATAGTTCTCTAGTTTGAAAATTGTGGTTCATTGTGATGTATATTATTGTTTGTTCACTTGTTGTTCAATATCATCCACCCTTCTCTTCTCCTTGTTCTCAAACCATCTTCTCTCTTTATCCTCTCCAATCTCTGAAATACAAGGACCAAAAACTGGCAAGGGTGTGACACATAAGTCCTATGCCAATATCCTCACCTCCTCCATACTCCACTTCATCCGATGACTCATTTCCAGACTTCATCCTGAAGTCCTGGAGATGACCCCTATCCTCTGGACTTCCATTGGACATCCACCAGGAGAAATTGTTCCTTCTTTCATCTGCCTTAGAAGCACCACTCTGACAAAAGACAAGGCAATGAAAAAGAGACAAAGATTAGTTGAAAGAGTGATCTGGGAATGTCAATGATTGTCAAAAAATGGACAGAGGACCAATGAATGAATGAGTGGACTTGAGTAAACAAATCTGAAGCTGGCAAAAATGGAGTTCATGATGGAATTTTGGAGTTAAGAAGCCAGTGGGGATGAATAGGGGTGTCTCAAATTGTATAAGAAGATGAAGATACTCAATAACTGGAGGTTAGAGGTCACTCATGATGCAGTGAGACAAAATCCAAAGGTGACAAAGGACCAAAAGAAA
>JBBPUH010000107.1:0-25643 GCA_038094555.1 Boletus aff. phaeocephalus
GCGTTCGAATGTCAAAGTAGATGATGTCGGTCGCGTCGGACACGGTTGTGTTGAGCATGTGCGCTGTCGTGAACCTGAGCTTCTGGGACATGATGACGATGAGTAGTGGTTTCTGGTCGGGGGTTGGTGGGAGTGGGAGAACCCTACCTCAGAATGTGGCGTTATATACACGTTCGGACGATTCAAAAAAGAAACGATACCGAATGACGCAGAGAACGGGGTCACACCGACGCCCTCCTGTTCCGTATCCATTCGCACACCCACAACGATGGCAGTTTCGAGGGAAACACGGAAATAGACTCGGTGCGAGTGACAACAGTAGTGAAAGGTAACCAATCAGACGTCTTTCCCCGCTGTCGACCACGCGGCAGTGTTGCCCGAGGTGACGGGGAATGCATGTACTTGGCGCTATTTCCTCAACACGAGGACAATCACACATGCGTGTGTTTCGAGACGATGCGACATGTCGTGTCTTTGTGTCTGCAGCACTAGGGGAGAGAGGCACCCGGCTTGCACTGGTTCAAGGGCGTGGATCACTCAGGCAATGTTGCATTATGACGCTCACGTGTAGACGGTTTCGTTACTCAACACAGCAGACTTGCACTGCCATGCTGTTCAGCGTCAAGGGTCTGACGGACTCTGTTTCTGATCGCTAGGCATCAAGGACGTCTCGAGGCGCTACCGAAGGCCGCCTTTGATCGGTCGACAGGAACCAGGGAGATAAGAGAGAACTCGACAGTTGGTTGACTAGTACTAAGTAGCATCGAGGTACCCGCTCGGGGGTATTCATATGCAGGATAACACTTCGTACGTATCCACAGGACTTTCCTGTTCGAAAAAACTGATAATGGACAGGATCGAGTTCGAGACCACGCTTCATGAACCGGCGGACGTACCAAGGTTACAACGGTACCGTTGTTGAGCGTGGGTACGAGTTTGTACCTAAAGCTCCCGGGTAACAGAAGACACCACACTGCCCAGTGCGGTAGCACCCGACTACGGTGAACAGCACCCCAATGCCAACGAGGCAGTACCCTATCATTTGCGATAGCATAGCATCGATCAGTACCCCGTTGAGCGTAACGCTCACTCTCGACCAATTGGCGTATGCAAGATGACGATGACTGGTTGTCCTATCGCGTGCGGATCGTTCTCATCTTCAAACCGGGAGGAACTTAGAGAGGCTCGATGACTTATGGATCATCAACCCAGCCATCTCACAGATAGCAAGTCACCAATATCACCGTCGTCCCCACTGGCACATGAAACTTTTCACCATCGCTGCCGTGCTTGGCCTTCCCACTCCAATTTTCTTTCAGGATACCACGTGCCGAGCTGGCAGAGGTCAGAGCGCATAGCCTCTGTGGTATGATAACTTGTACGACGGCTCGCACAACTCCCTCAACGATGTTACCTGTTCGACCGGCCCGTATGGTCTAATCACAACGGGGTATAGCACCATCGCTGATCTTCCAACCTAGCCATCTATTGGACGGATACATAAGATAAGCGGGTGGAACTTGCCGAACTGCGGTACCTGTTAGCAGCTCACATATACCGATGCGAATGGAAATACCGATGGTCAAACCTTCACTACCATTAACAGCAGGAATCAGAACCCGGATGCATTCACCATTTCGTTCTTGAGCATGAATTCCCTTACTACGAACGGTGATGCTCAGGTAGAGGATGGGCCGCGATCAGCGTCGCGTCGTTGTTAGGGGAGTACTGCGGGCTGCCGGATAGTTTCCAAGGTAAGCCATTCCACTCACGAGAACGATATGATCTGTATTGAGAGCTGGACGGGTTTCTGAGTTTTGAAGATAACTTTTTCCGATCTGATTCTTCTGCTTCTCGTTTGGTGCTTTATTCAGCTTTGCATTGTGCTCAAGATCCAGTTCCAACGTTTGACTATGTTACTTCTACTCTGTCAAGAATCTGCGCAGGTCTGCGCGTTGACTACAAACCTGGCTCTCGATGGCATTGCGAACTACCCAACTATGAATAGCTGTCTTTGTGTTAAAGATGCTAGGCGGATTGAGACCGTCTTGTTACATGTACCGAACTCATTGAAGGTTGAAAACTATCCCCAGGGGTTCAACGAATGCTAGCCGTGAGTTTCTCCTCAGCGACAAGATACAGCCTGGGCATAGAATGGAAGTAAGAATTGTCCTAGTAAGTATGTGTTAGCTGTCGTTACTGCCACCCGATTGCCAGATGATTCTAATCAGTCAAGATTCATCCTTCAGGTATTGGGACCTCAATGATCCATATCCTGAGTCCTCCATCATCCATCTGCCCATCCGAAGCAGCGTATTCAATCCAAGGTTGCACTGGGAGAATACAACAGGACTCTGACCATCATCGTCGTTCTCTGAATCTATTGTGTTTGCAATACGTCCCAATGGATGTTTGTGTACAGGCCACGACTCCAAGCCGTATTTATCTTTCTACCACCTTGCGGAGCACCACAATGCCTAAAAGGATCCTGTACAGGAAACCCACAAAGCAGCACACTCGATAGGCTTGGAACCACCTCCGTTCGGTACACGCTCCGAATCTCTGATACAGATTTGGGGTGGCTTACCTGTGTATTTACATACACTGGTGCATTGGCAACTGTACTGCGGTAATCGAAATGCCATCAAGCGACTCGGCGCTGCCATTCGTGAGGGCATCCATGGCCAGCTTCCCGATAGTGAAGCCTTGCGCGTTTCCATTACCAGTGTTAATGGCAATGAAAACTTTGCTCCAAGAATCGCCGTTCGGGTCGGTGGGTGTGAGTGACCAACAGCTGCCGCAGTAGGGCGAGTCCCATCCAGTTATCTGAGGTGCTCCTCCCACAAAAGGGTATGTAGAAAGATTGGCAAAGGTGGTAAAACTCTGGGTAATCAGTCCGTGCTCGCCGTTCGAGCAGGCAGTGTCTCCCAAGGAATTTTCACCCTGGTCGTACAAGACGTCATACCACAAGGTGTATCCGCTCAATCGAAAATACGCGGGAGTAGCAAAACCAAGTATGGCGGCCAAAGCGAAGAACCTCATAGTGGAAGCGCCGGGTAAGGCAAGTGGGCCGATAGATCATGAAGTATTGCTCTCTTTTTAAATTCTCGGGCAACCCCGTCCCATCGCAAATTCCTTCGTATCACGTCGGAATGGATGAAAGATCTATTCTCAATATCGATATCTTCGTAACTCGTACAACTGGAACATACTCATTTAAGACTTACGCAGTACGCCCGATTTCCAGTGTCGTTGCTAAGTAGTGCTCCACTGTAGATGACAATGGTATCAGAGGGTCGGGCGGCACCGGACCTTGTGCGGGAGATGCTGGCCCCATCCACGGCGTGAATAGCACACACCACGAGCTACACATACAACGTCAAGCTCTGCCAAGGGAACTGACTCAAACTCGTCTGGAAGAGCTCCAATTCTGCCTGGCGGCGAGGATGGGGACAGTGTTGATCGGGGAAGACCGAGGCGTGAAAATGGATAGGTGGCGAGACTGTCGGCTTGCACGGTTATTTGAAGGAAGGAAGTCACACGACCACCACACCGATATTTCTCCCTTATTCTCTTCACACCCTTTCGCATCCACTTAGGCCATCACGGAAAAATCAGGAGCATGCTAATCCATTATAATACCTTATAACACAATTTTTAACAATTGGGAAATCAATTATAAACCCTTGTAACGCCTTGTGACGTTATAGATGGGATTATCACGCTCCTGACTTTTCCCTGATGGCCCTTCGGTCGACTCGGATCCTGGTTCTGTCCCAGGTGAATCGGAACCGGTGACATCTCAGCATGAAGATGTGAGTGTCGTGTCGCTCGTTGTCCATGCGAAACTCAAGTCCAGCAGGAGTCCCCCCAAATTCTGGCGCTACGGCCTATCTGCTTTTGGAGGCAGCTCAGGCAGATCAGCGCATTCTCGTTACTCGCAGGACCCTCACTCACCAGATTATTCATCGCAACACTCTCGCCCTGCAACACAACCGAATGTTATTGGAGAGGACTCAAGACGATTTACGTGCCGCGGATTAATTTGTTGGACATATACGCTTCCTCATAAGAAAAAGTGGCCACACTGCCGCACCCGAGTACGCGTTGCAGGAGGATTATTCTCATCACACCCAGGTACCAAATTCTGGTGAGTTCCGTCGACTCCAAGTGCGTCACTCCAACTAACATCAGCCATCGTGATGTGTCATACAGATCCATCGACACACTTTCCAATTGATGTACCTCACTTAGAAGTTTCAATGTGTTTGTGCGAGTAGTATGTACTATGAGTACTAGAACTAAGGTTATTGTACGCTTGGTGTACGATTGACAGGTTGCTGCAGTCTGGACAGACGCAAACTACTTACGTGGAAATATATGTCACGTTTACTAACATGTGGCAGTCGGACCTGGGCTATGACGAACTGTGGACCCTGTCAGCATTTAGATTCTTGACTAATGGAAAGGGACAGTTTGCTTTTGTGAACTCGTCACATCCTCGGCTATGCAGTGCTATTAAGTTTCCGTGTGCCAGCTCGCTTGTTGCGGTGCGTCCAAATCCTACTACCCACCGTTTGAGTAGCATTTCTCTTGCGCGGTCTCAAGGCGGCGAGTGAACATTGTTTGTCATGAAGAACCCCAATGATTGATACGATCAAAACGGTTAAGCCGCGCCAACCTTACAGAATTTTTAGATCTGGCACGATAAGGCTCTGAAAAAGGTAAATTCCACTATCGAACCACTGTCGGGCCACTGTCGAACCCTTGCCCTGAACTGTCTTGGCGGCATTACCAGAAAGTAGATGATCGATCCGACCCTCACGGGGACGGGGCTAACCATTGTGGTGTGATCTGTTTCACTCCTTGACGTCACACTCAGCCGAGTGCTGCTTCAAGATCTCCGGCTGAAGAACGGTCATGAACGTGTCGGTATCCTCGCCATACTAGATGTCATGTCAACAAGCGCGTCTTCTCCCGCAGTGATCATCGCCCTCGGCGCTGCTTCCCGATTCCAGGTTACCCGTTCGAAACCTGCGAGCACATACGCTCTGTTATGGTAGCAGCCTCAAGTATGGTATGGTCCAGAGCAATATGAGCATCCCGCCGCATGTTCGGTGTTTGGCAGCCCCTTGCCAATTGATGATCACACCTCGCCTTGTTTTCACATTCTGGCCGGCGGCCGGAACTTGCTCCTGCAGCGTGTTGAGATCATGCCATAGGATAAATATTAATCGAAATCGTAGCCGGTGGACTCAAGACACGAGCTTACACGTTGCTCCAGCCTTAAAACCGGCTCAGGAAACGTCGCCGTCATTCACCCAACATGGACTGGCAACAATACATGCAAGACCCACTGTACGCTTCTCTGTGGATTGGGCGGTGCCCAGTGTACTGATTTGGTCTTAGTATTGCGCACTTCCTCCTCAGCCTTCCCATGGCTGAGGTTACGTGTCAGTGCACAACCGCAAACGGATACTTTTGTGGTGCAGTCCTTCCCGCGGACCGGGGACTCTTGTCCGCACATCTGCGCAATCATCACGCTCTCAACTGGGGACACGCAAAAGAGCGTGTTGCATGCCCATGGCAACACTGCCATCGAACGATGCAGCGGCAGAGCCTGATTCGTCACATCACATCAGTTCACGTACCGTTAATGACATGGACTTGTCCTCAATGCTTAAGAACCTTCTCGCGGAGCGGAACGGCGCATCGCTGCATTCATGGCTGGTAATTACAGAGTGCATTGAGGTATGATCTCCCGGCGTGTTCCGCTTCCTTTCTCAAATCCAATAGAGAAGGCCCACTATAAGCTGGGAGTCAATAAATAGCACTCGGAGGCTCGCACGTAGAATGCTGAGGGCAGGAATGGCAAGACCGAAACGAGGCGCTGGCCCGCCTCTCGGGGCATTCCAGATGTGGCAGGAACGCGTTACAAAAAATTGGTTAATGGCGGTCTTAAGGTGCATCCAAAGGGACCTTGCTAAAGGAAGGATGTGTTCAGTGTCGTATATTTAATATAGAATTTGATATTGCTTGATCATGTCTACCAACGTTTTATGGCGGGACTGCACAAATTACCGTCGGAGCGATTGGGCATAGACAAGGCGTTGTCTGGTCGACATGATCGATCGCGATAACAACTTTCCTAAGTCTGTCGACGGTTCGCCTTGTGCAATTTAGATGGGCTTGCCGCCAGACTATTCCACTCCCGGCAGAGGGGAATTTTCATTAGCGCATTTCTGCTCGGCTTCCATTCCGGGTGGGTAGGGAGGGGCATTAGTATGGGCTGATTCCCTGCCATGCCGCATAGTACTAGTCACCCGTTGTCTAGACAATCCGAAAGGGTCCGAGGGACACTCCACCATGTAGGGGGTATCCTGCTCACAACGAGAAGCCTCCTTCATCCCCCTCCGCCAGAAACATCCAGTCCCATCCGGGGTCACCAGGTCAATGCCCTGGATCACACAGGAATCGGGTCTACTTCCCCATTGGTCGTTACTGGTGAGTATGTACCCAAATGGCCCTAGAACGGATCACGGTTAGGGTAGCGGTAGCCCCCTAATGAACGCTTTCGCAGGCTCGAAACTCGCCCCTACTTGTCGATGCTGTAGGGTATATCATTGATGTGGTGTTTCGTTGGTGTGGCGGAAAGCGTTGGAGGTAAATTGGACTGTCACGATCTGATGCGGTGGCATTTACTAAGGTTCCCGCGAGGCTGCAAGTTTCATTTCACGACTCGGACAATGAGGCAGTTTATGTGAAAGAAGACTCCCACAGTGAATTAACCAGAATGCTACATGCGCGAGTCGCCTGTGGCCCTCTGGGTTAAGGGCTTTTGGGTTGTGAAGACCGTTGACGCCGATGACTTTTAATTACGCATTCGGCGTCGAGACAATTAGTCACTGCGAATCTAGTAAGTTCAGCTTACAGTATTTTGTATTGGAAAAGACAAGAGTAGTCAGATCCTGACTCTTGAAGACTAAATACCAATGTTGAGAAGTCGTATGCGAGCGAGCGGAACGAGAGCGGTAGATGTTATTCGCGATTGGCAAGATAAAAGTACTGTACGGTTGTTATGTAAGTGATAAGTAGCGAACGATTCTACTATTTTACACGCAAGGGCACGAAACATTATCCGTATGCAGCCGAAATATCAGTCTGATGGCTTTTGATCAGGGGTATGGCATACACGTTGTCGGTCGTCGTCTCTGCCTGTTCATGGCAACAGGCACCGAAGGGTTGCAGCAAAACCAGTTTTAGGCAAAGGAGACGCGGTCACGTGGTAATTCGTTGCAACCTTCGTTCGGACTCGGCCGTATTGCGGATCTTAGGCTGGGTCAAGTTTCTGAACGCCGGCTCGATTTGCTCGCTCGTTGCGGTATGTTCGCGTCCTGTCACCTACAAGTGGGTAGTAGTTCGTCACGTTGATGATGCAAGGGCTGGTCAACCATAAGGCCATGGAGAGCTCGACTGCCGCGACAGCAACTTACGCAATCGCAAAGCCCCCCGTTCATATCTTGCGAAAAGGTGGTGAGTGAAATGTAATAAAATAGTGTGTTTCGGGCGTCGCGGACCGGTTCACTTGTGACTCAGGAGTTACTCCAGGAATTTAACTATCTACCCTTAACCCCTGCCCTGGACCCGCATGTGCGAATGCACTCTTCCTTGGACCAATAAATTCCGTCACTACGTTTTAACGGCATCGTCCAAACAATGGTGGATAAGTATGACCTGTTTCAGTCTTCGAAGTCTGAGTCGTCCCAACCCTGTCATTTGGCGTCCTACACATGGCGTACCGCTTCTCTGGCTTTATTATAATTCAGGGTCCCCCAGCCAAAGCCTCCGAACGAACACAAACGTGTTGGTATCCTTGGCCGCCGCCATAGCCCCGATTTGATGTGATGACTCAGAACGTTGACAAATGCGTCTTCGAGCGTTGCTTCCTGGCATCAAGCTACCCGCCCGAACCCACACCCATGGTGGCAACACTCCAGTATGGTTCAAGGCGTCGTGGGGAGTCAGCCACGTGTTCAGAGCTTGGCAACACTCCAGTATGGTTCAAGGTGTCATGGCAGTCAGCCACATGTTCGGAGCTTGACAGCCCTCTGCCTGCTGATGATCGTAGACTTCGGATCATACTTCACTTCGTGTGCAGGTAGGCAACAGGAATGGACCTTCATCGTGGCGCCGACTGACATTAATTTCCCAATGGGTTTGGGAAATGGATTTACACGTTGCACCTGTCAAGTTGGCTCCATTATTGCAGGTGTCAGCAGCAGGACTTTTCCTGCCTTAAAACCGACTCAGAACTTAGAAGAGACGTTGGAATTCACTCAACATGGACTGGCAGCGGTATATACAGGACCCACCGTATGTTTCTCTTCGGTCTCGAAATCCAGTGTACTAAGTCGGCCTTAGCCTTGCACTCTTCCTCCTCAGCCTTCCCACAGCTGAGATTACGTGCCAATGCATAACCGCAAACGGCTACTACTGCGGTGCTGTCCTTCCTGCGGACCGTACGCTATTGTCCGCGCATCTGCGTAATCAGCACGCTCTCGGTGGGGGACACCCAAAAGATATCATTGCATGCCCGTGGAGAGACTGTCGCTCAAGACCCATGCAATATCAGAGCCTGATTCGCCACATCTCGTCAGTCCATGTACCGTTAATGGCATGGACTTGTCCTCGGTGCTCAAAAATCTTCTCGCGCGGCGAGACGACTCACCGCTGTCTTCATGGCTAGGTGTTGCCAAGTGCATGAAGGTACGACCTCCTAGCATATTCCTCTGCTCAGTGAATAGCAAAAGCCCAGGATAACCTAGGTGTCGATAAGCTGGAGTGCATGGTGATTCGGAGCGTTCACATGTCTGCTAGCCTGGTGCATCAAAGGATGTGTGATATCGGTGTTTTACGTTTAATATAGAGTTTGATTTGATCATGATATCGGTATCTGCAAGTATGTTACGTGTGTACAAATTATTGTGCTACAGCCTCAACCATTCAAATCAGTAAACTGGTTTTTACTCCAGACGCTCCAGACCACTCAGGACCCTCGACTAACAGCCGACCATTATCCTGATTGCGGCAGAGGATGGGGGGGGACATTAAGTAGTGATGCTTCCTATACAAAAAAGTAATTTTCGTGCAGTATTGATGAAGCTGAGCGCGAGCTCAGCATCCGTGGTGAACCTGTGGGACGCTAGGGCATACACTAACCTCCACACGTCCATGTTTGCATTACATCAGTGTTACTGGGCGGCGCTACAACGTAGGATGTTCCACGGTGGAGTCAGTGTTCTTGATTCGATCTCTTGCCGTGCGCGTGCTACTCTCAATGGGATCCGTCCGGGTGTCCATCGCCCATAGAGAGGCAAAGGGTCATGGTCATAGTAGATCGAGGATGTTTGCAAAACACTGAACGTAGAACTGGGGTCGGCAGTGGGAGAATTGTCAAAGAATCAGAAGTGGAACTTTCGTTTGTTCGAGTCAGGTGGAACATCTTCATATAGCAGGACGTATGGTGTACGTGAAAATATGCGTTGACGACCTGCAGGCTGAGCGACAGAATGAGACCCGGGATATGGCGAGTCGAAGGTGACATTACATCTTGTAGATTTCAGCTATTATACTTTGTATGGTTGGGTGGAATTACCGTGGAAGCAGTGGTAACAGCTCGACAGTGCGGGAAAACGTAGGGCTAGTGGTGGAATACGATGGGACTTCAGGAAGAACTGGCAGTGGCGACAGAGGGGTGTTTGTATTCAGGATACCTCGATAATTTCTTCGTGGGGAGAGAATCCTGCATGTGCTTCAAAGACAACCTGTGTCATGCAGGAGCTGCAGCGCGTGGTTTATGCCTTTCGGATCACTAAGTAGATATGTTGGTTGCCTCGATTTTCCTCTGGTCAAGTGGCGTAGCTGGCCCGTTGCGCAGAAGTGGGGGCAATGTATCAAGACGCGTATAACTGTTCCATTGCACTCAAGGATTCGCTTAGTAGGGATCGTGCTGATCTCAAGGCGCTGGTGTGCCCATTGGACACAGACGTGTAAAGTCACAATGGTCACTGGCTAGGGAAAGCTTACTTGGTGGAGTTCAGTTCAGCGACGGACCAGTCTTTCCTAATGTGGGTACCAGTTCGGGTGGTCCGACATGAATAGTGGGAGGAGCACCCCCGAACCCCGATCGCACGAATCATGCGGCTCCACGTGTGAAGGTATGTTGCTCAAACTAGTAATATGAAATACCATGACAATGGATACATTATAGATTCTGCGACGCTACATTCGATATGCTCGTGAGGTTGTTGTAGTATGTTCATGCTTCTTTGTCTGCTATCTTCCCCGTCTGCCTGACAGTTGTCCGACAACACTTGTTGTACTTTTGCGACGGGTCCACCTGCGTGGACAAGCGCGTGATCAACGCGTGGTGCAGGGTCATAGTCATTTCCGTGCCGATCGAGTGTTTGATCAGCCACATCGTGTCCTTTTTGATCTACATCGCTAGCTTAGATTGGCAAGACTATTGTCATTCTATTGTTGATCGTAGGTATTTCAGTTTCGAACGCCGCGAGGCCGATCGACATCGCAACGGGACACACTCAGGTACTCGGCTCGAACAGCTCGGACAAAGCAAACGGGGATGGTAAAGTGACTCCACTAGAGGAGTTCCATCGGTGGATCGGTGGATGTTACTGACGGCGAGGATAGGCACCAGTTCGGGTGGCGAGACCAAATGTCATGCAATGCTTGCCTGCATTGGAGAGCGGAACGTGGCTGACAGCACGATGGGTATGAAGAGACGGCCGAGAAGGGATTACATACCGGTCAGGTGGACAGGCACGTAGAACTCAGTCGGTCGGGATGCTGTAGGGTTAGGTTTGTTTTAGGTGACTTGGACACATGAATATATGAGGGTTAATGTTCACACGGTGAGATATCCGCTCGTGATATGTCATCCCGAATGCTGCGGACGAAGCACACACTGATCCTCCATTGGAACGCCCTTCAAATTTCTGCTTTGGGAGGCCGTACTAATCTCCGTCCCGTGCTTTTTTGGTAAAGGAGCACCGCGTACACAGGTAGGGACGCATGGTGCATTGCCAAGTTGGCCTCTCCATAAGATACATATACGCACCGTTGGCAAGTGGTAGACGCCTTCTCAGTGAGGTCCGGTGTATCAATATCGACTGTATTCCACACACAGTAAGCTATCGAAATACTGCTCAGTAGATCCGCGGCAACTAATTGTCTCAGCGCCCAATTCGAGCGCCATAAAAAGTCATCATCCGAATCCCGGCTCTTCGAAATATGCATGTGATAACGTCCCGGTGAAGTCCCCGTTAACCCAAAGCGCCCAGTGTCATGAAATTGGCAGCCTCGCGGGAACCTTAGTATTACCACATCAGATCGTGACAGCCAGGACTCAGGCTATGCTAACAACAATGCATGCTGTGCCGAGTGTCTATGACAGGAGTAGTCTGATTCTGATTCTGAAGATTAAATGCCAGCATAAGGCAAGGCCATTACACACCTTCTGTACGTCGCCGAGGCCTTTCATCCTCGGAGGACGATCGGCCAATGGCTTTTGATCAGGCGGCATACACGTTGTCGTCCTTGCCAATGGCTATATTAACCCCAGCCATAGACATAAAGATGGTCGTCAGAATTGGTCCACTAAGTCAGTTATGTCCTACACAACGCAACTCGCGCCAGAGCTGTGGGCATTGCCTCCTTGAACTTGCCATCCAAGGCTGACCCATCTTCAGCATAGATTTCTTTCTTAACATCCCCGTGCCTCCCGTGACGTGTTGTTGCGTGACCGATCATGGCCAAGACTGTGGGGTCGTCCTTCCTGCAGACCGCATAATCGTGGCCAAGCACTTACGCAACGGGCACGCTGTTGCAGGAGGAAACGGTAAACAGCGTGTCACATGCCCGTGGCGTGATTGTCCACGACTCGTGCAGCGGGAAAGCCTCGCCCGCCACATATTGTCGGTGCATTTGCGGCTATTGACATGGGTCTGTCCGTCGTGTCTGAAAGTGTTCGCACGAAAGGGAACGCTGCACAAATGTCACCCTGGCGGCGAGATGTTGCCCTACTTCTGAAAATATGCTCCTCCTTGTGGTGGGTAACTGTCTCCCGTATCCGAGAACTAGAAAGTCAAATGGTTTAAATGTTCCCGGCGACTCTAGTGGCCTCGCTCTGTAAAGATGAAGTACTTATGCCTTCTTTTCTTCTCGTCCATGTCATTCGTTCATTGTCTTACGATAATCAGTACTATGCATGTCTGGCTCCTGTTATAAATTATGATCATGTTGTGACATGATTTGGTATTGTCAGCAACGACATTCATTGATGTTGCGCAGGGCAGTCAATTTCTCCTTGGCTTCTTGACTTGGCGTCCTCACTAAGTGCGCTTGTCTCTGTTCCTCTGCTGAAATTCCTCCATGGCTGGCTCGGATCATGCTGATGGATGGAGCAACACTTTGATGCCAAGGTCAAAAGGGTGTTATCGTCAGACTAATCGCCACAAGTGGAGCTGGGGGTCAGATGGATTTCTTAGCGATTCATCAACTGGAATGCACTCATGACCTGCTGAGTAACTCTAAGGTAGAATATTTGGGTTGATAGCTTAGCAGAGCTGCACAAAAATGGTAGGGGAGAGAGCAAAGACAAGTCTAGATGAGAAGTGTGTGAGATCATTGTTGCGACTCCCTCCTGGGACTGTCGCATCACCACACGGCGACTATGCAATCAAGACGCTGGTCTAACGCACGGTAGCGGGAAAGTGGTGCCGCGGGATGAGCGGAGGATGGGCTCTTGGGTTCTGAGTGTGTGGCGGAACAGACCAATGTCACGTTCGCAGTTAGCCAGAAAACAGGGGGGTTGTGACGAGATAAAGAGGGGAAGAAGTCCAAGAGTTACAAGATTGCGCCTACGTACATTCTATGCAAGAGGAATTCAACGAAGGGAAGAAACGAAGTATCTTTACCTAATTATTCACTTGTTGGCGCTGATGTGAGTGGGATTTGAGCGCCAACCTCTTTTTCGTTTTCCTGCAGTGTGGCGACCGCACCCGTAAAATATTTGATTCAGACAACCACACAGATAAACTCACCTGTACACACCGAGCGGAGCCTAAGTGCCCATGAGATTAACACCTACTTCCTATATGTTCGTCTGGGGTCTCAATCTGTATGTTAAATTTTATTGGCTTTTTGGCTTGCTGAACTGGGGAAGATAATTCTGTCTAGGAATAAGATCAACATTGTACTTGAACCTTGCTCATTCTACGAACAGTGACTCCCAGAACCAAAACATTTGTCATGGCAACAGCGGCTCGGATCTTCCATCGGGTAAGTGCAATCGGAAGACTCAATGTATAGCATGGAGGAAGTGATGGACAATGGCATGCAGTCCGCGGCTCTCCTTGTGCCAAATCTCTACTCTAGATGGCCAACAAGTAATGAATGAACTCCGCCTAACAGTTTGCGTCTTCCAGCTCCGTCCACTGCAACAGTAGGTTCATAATAGAGATCGGGTTGCGCACTGGTAGAATATCAATTATTGTTTACTCGATGAATGAGGTGAGAGGTATTTTACTCTACTCATAGGGGCCACCTGTGACCATGCCCATGAAATTGATTAAGATACCTGGTACGCCCACTGCACTTCTGCCCTGATTCGTCTTCCCGAATAAGGAACAAGATCAATGCATGGTGCATGATGAATGTTTGCTGCCATTTCTGTCCAGGCTGCCAGATTCCTGTTAGTGATACGCTCAGTGGTGATAGTGTACAAGGAATCATTGTTGGCGAATGTGATGAGTTTTTCATGTTGTAGGAGGTGGACTGTGGGCTAGTCACACGACTCACACCGGGACAATGAAGCGAGTGAGACCTAGGCCCAGAATGCCCCGATGGAGCAAGTGCGGGTCTTCAGGGTGCGGGCATTTGCTACTTACGTTCTGGGTAGAGGGCTCAGTCGTTTACTATTTTGGAGAAGAAACTTTAACCATCGGCGTCTCCATCCCACAGAGGCCCCTCAGAGATCTGTGGTCTTCTCCCTTCCCAAAATCATCAGGAACACCATTCGGGGTAATGTCTCAACTCGCCCGTCAAGCCATGTACCAGTATTTGTTGGGAGCCGGTAAGTGCCCCTTGATTTCCTCTGGATATATGCCATGGCGCTACAATGTAGCGACTGGAACTGATAACACTGAGTGTGATGATTGGGCTGTCGTCACTGAGAAATTTCCGCTCTGAACGAGCATTCGCCAGGCCAATGGAATTAATCCCCGACTTTTGTGGAGCGGTTGGCCTTACCCTCCGTCGCGCGTGTCTGTCACGTTTTCTTGACAATGGCTATAAAACCCCTTCTTTCTGAGGCTATACCATCATGGAAGTCCCGCAAACCCCCACACAAGACTTGTATGTGCCTCTTCCGTCGAATTCGCTTTCTAAAGGTCCAATTTGTCTTCAGATTAGAACTTTTCCTTTCCGGCTTTGTGGTATTCTGTCAGTATTCCACCGCACATGGCCATGAGTGTGGTATGATTCTCCCCGCCAATGCCGCGCATGTATCCGAACACCTACGCACCATGCACGCACTCGGGGGCAGGAACGGCAGGGAGAGTACCACATGTCTATGGCCACAATGTCGTTCACGACCCATGCAGCGGCAGAATTTGATACGCCACGTACTATCTGTCCATTTGGCATTGTTGCGCTGGACTTGCCCTCTGTGTTTGAAAACATTCTCGCGAAGGGGGACGCCTCACCACTGCCACCCTGGTGGAGAGACGGTAGTACATGGATAACAATGCGTCCTTCATCCGGCATTCTTTCCCTCTCACCCTGCGGTGAGTAACAGCATCCCACAACCGATATCCAGAAAGAACTGAACAACCTAAACATCCGTAGGAGTGAAGTCGTTGGCGATGGAGGCAGTGCTCTGCAGAAATTTCTTCTCGTCTTTCTCTATTCTTTTATGTTAATCTGATGTCCCGTCGTTAGTCAACACATGTCATGATGCGATGTACGAACCATTGGATGTCCATTTTGTTGTAGCACTCTTGATTCGGCAGCCTCATGGACTCTTCCGCAGCTTTTAATATAGTTTCTCTTCGTTATTTTGCTAGGAAATCTAAACATGTATTGGCTGGGTCGGTTGATGAATAAGTTCTGATGAAGAAGACCTTTTGATGTGACACCGAAAAGGTAGCGTTACCGTGTTCATCACCGCGAGTGTAGCAGCAAGTCAGGTGGTGTTCTCTCAGATTATGAGGAGGTGCGAATGATTCCTAGTATTGATGGCCAAGCTTGGCGTCGAAAGGCATGCGAATGTCCCTGTGACAGTAACATCATCAGTGCAATGTGATACCACTCGGTTGGTTGGATCATTTAATCACCCCCTGTTTCACCTTCGTTGGCAAATTAGCAATACTCCCGTCAGCCTGGCCAGTGGCCACGTCATGAGTAATGGAGTGCCACCAGGCATAGCCCTTTATTCCTTTATTACGTCCTTACCTTACCAAAAACCATGCCTTTTCAATCACCGTGTGCATTCAGGTGAGTTCGCACGCCCATCGACCGTTCTAACTTACTCAAGCGCACTCGTATGTCTCCGCCTTCACATATTTCCGAGGGTCTAGCACACAGTACTGCCCCACGACTCAACAGAGATTTCGATTTCGTCAGCATCTCGTTATGCAGCCGTTGTGGAAAGGATGACCTGGATGAGGCAGCCTATTTTCCCAATTTGTGCAAGACTGGCCGCTGTTGACTGAGAAAAATGCCGCAGGTTTTCTTGGGTGGTCCTTACTTTCAATACCCTCATCCATGGGCACGTAAATCGAGTTTTGTGACATTGTGATCAAAATGCCCACTCACTGCGGAAAACCAGTCTTGTGTGAATCTAATCACTTCACCAACAAACACCCAGAGACTACACCGATGTCAACGCATACCACGCGTCGCGAAAACAAGGCCTCGTGCTTGTCTCGCCGCCTCTGCCTGGTAGCAGTGCTGGGAGTTAGCCGTCTTACCATATAGTATCGGGCCCCACTGAATTCCTGCACCTGACGCGGTACGGCCCTGTCGGAATACCGTTGTGTCCGGATTCCGGCTGCACGGTCCATTGACGGTCCGTCCCCAGTTGGGCGGCCTAATTCATGCCTTATGTAATTGGTCGTGTTTGTGGACCGAATAGCCACCTCCAAGGGGGTCGGCAGACCACCACCAACCAACCGATGAGAATGTATCTCGCTCTACCCGTGGCCAGGAAATACATGTCAACGCATTTAACTTTTTGACGCGGTCCGACTTGTAACCTTAATAGGACAATTTTTTTTGGTCAGCGAAACAGCAATGATAGCGGTGTTACGACGATCGTCAAACAAACAAGATCGAAGCCTCAGCACAAAGCATTCCCGTTCAATGAACTTCACTAACCTCGCGTGTGATGGTGACGATAGAAATCCTGGGTGGTTCTTTTGTCCTATCCAGAGATGGGCTGCAGCGAAGATCGCAGGCGCTCTGTTCGTACACACACTATTGATCTCCCTTCTAAAGTCTTGAAGCCTGTGGATGACACCTACTATCTTCAAGTTGCTGTGCTTGTTGTTTGTTCCCTCCGTGTCTGTGAGTCACTGTCCGAGTCGAGTCATTGTTATCACCTATGCAGTCTTTTTCAACTAGTTTGCCGGACATCTGTTCTATGAGGCTTGTAAAATTCAGTTTTGTGCACTGAATCATTGGGTTAGGTCGGCCCCTCCTGTCAATCTGTACGGAAAAAAGGCTGTCCTGGTGTTTATCTTGTACTTGGTCGTGTCTTCTCTTGTGTTACACTTATTCGGTGGTTCATTCATTATGGGAGTTCTTGTTAGCTTTCGTGATATCTTGACAACGGAAATTGGGAGAAACATGATGCCCCAGTGCACGTCAATCAATATTGATTGTCCGGTAATGATGCCACAGTGCGAGGTTAACAGCTTGTTGTTGTTTCCACGTTTCCGCGCGATTTCCGGCGTGTTCCAGACCATCGATCTGTGGAACAGCCTGGAACAAGTATTTCCCCAGACGCTCCGCTTCGTAGCCCATGTTTGCGCCAGAGCCGGAATTAGGGCCTAGGCTTGACTGTGTCGTTGAGTCCGTGCCGCCAGTGGTGAGGACTCTCCATCCAAGGCTATTGTTACGAATTGTGGTGTTGAAACCCTCATCTATAGCTACAAGTGGTAGCTGTTGCCACTGGCACCTTGCGCTTATAGTTTTGGTAAACTTTGTATGTATGTGGGTTTCGTGCCAATAATGGTGCTTCATTGTGCTTTTTTGTATGCGAAGTTTGAGAACGAGAATGGAAAAATGGGGGCACGGTGTGCGAGAGGTGACAGGTGCAAGTGTATCATTCCACTTGCTCCTGTTCCATATCGCTTGATCGAGATTGTGTGTTTCCAAAGAGAGCGAGGAAGGGCTTCTGGGTTCATATAGCAATGTAATTTGTCGGGATAGCCAATTAGATGTGGATAGACACTCCAGAACATTTCCTTGGAGTAAATCAAACTAGCTCCATACCATCTATGAGGCCAGTGGGATCCTCTTACCTAGACTACTTTCTCCGATCGCATGGTTCGAAAATGTAGTTAAACTGGACTAGGAGAAATTAGGAAAATATGGAACCAACCTACCCGAGGCCATTCGGTTATCCGTGATGGTCGAGAGATGATCAAACCAGTAGAACATTGTCGAAACAGATTGCTTTGTCCGTATGACCTTTGGAGATGAGGACGAGTGCCTCATTCTAGCTCGACGTCGTACATTCTAGCTCCCTCCCCATTGCGCTGAAGACTGATGAAAGCTGAGCATGAGCCAGTATGTTGAAACAAGCGCATCAAGCAAACAGCACTTCGAGAAGTTCGAAACGACCATGGAGCCAAAGCGCGCTATCGCACATTCGGTGAGGCCACAGTGCATTGCATGTGAGCAGACCTGACCGGGCTGGCAATGTTGTTTATGCGGGCGTGTTTATCGATGTGACAGCTTGGTCAACGACGCCACTGTCACTCGGCTCCCAGATGTACCAGGCCAAGAAATTCTTGAACATCTACAGAGGGCCATCAGATTGCATGAGAGTGGAGCTAAGAAGCCCGATATGGCTGCATGATCATGAAATGCGCCTATCTGAATCGGAAGAATACGACGCTTGCCAGCCCTCTGTTTCATACACGCTGTCGCACGACATTCTTCGCCATAGGTCTGTTCTTGCATGATAAGGACCTCTGGCATATTACGCTTCCATGCTCTGTTGCGGTTGACATCGAAGATACGTGCGTGATTTGGATATACAGGCAACTCGTCAGAGTCGTCACCGATACTAGGAAACTAAAACGCGTCCCCAAAGACCCGGCGTTTCTGTCCAAGCCACTGCGAGGGCACCCCACGTTCGTGGCTGTCGTGGGATTCGATTAACGCACAAGCTGCATGCAAGTGGGACGAAATTGCTTGTTCCCGAGACCACAAGGAGCACGAAATAAGCAACAAGTTATCGAGACCACTTAAAGAGGTGGGAGATCGAGTAGACGATATTCAGGGGTGAGGACAACACGAGCACCCAGTCTCGAGCTTGCTACCTCGGAGACAACTAGCTCGGAATGCGCCATTGTCGTTGAAACGGCGCGACCACATGGTGTGGGGTCAACAGTTCCTGGATATCTTGAGAACGTTGCTTGAGGGCAGTCAGCTCCGGAGGTGCATGATACGACAAAAATCATTGCGTGGTTGCAAAGAGAAAGTGATGCATCAGGATGAGCACCAACTATAGTTAAGAATGCCTGCACGATGTCGTTCAGTCCCAGGATGATCGAAAAAGTGATAATAGTATTGCAGATAACCAAATTTGCAGGGATGAACATTGGTGGGCAGATCCGATAATGACATTCATTCATTTGCTTCTGGAAATTCCTGCTTCCTGATGTCATCTGGTTAATCGGCGCTCGAAGCAAGTAGAGTTATCGAGGTGGTGGGACAGGGATGACAATGAAACGAAGTTGTTAAGACACTCCTCCATGAGCTAGAAACAAGCTATCGGTTGGTTTCCGGGAGAGATAAGATGCCCGGACCCGCGGGGGTGACCACGGGTGAGATTGATAGCCTTCTCGAGATCATATAGCTTCCCGACAGAGTCGAAATATGCAAAAGGATAGTTGGGGCCATTGCAATATCCAGGTTCGTGAGTGGTGAGATGAATAGAATACAGAGAATCTAATTTGCCTCTCCAGTACTCCCTGAGACGAAAGGATAATAAAGCGATTGACCAGCACAAGGGCATGCGAAGGTGACAAAGAAGGTAAGGCTGGCAGCATCCCAGAACATTGAAACTTCATCCGTGGGACCAGTCAGCTTCATGGGCATAACCAAGCTAGTCCGGACCCTTGGAATTTCTCTTCCTACGAACTCTGCGATCGAGATCCATTGCCAAGAAGCATTCAAAACAACAAATAAGTTGTTGAAACCATACCCGGCCTTCTGAGGGTGGCGACGAGAGGCGAAGCCTACAATAACCCCGAAGATCAAAATTGCATATAGGGGTCGGCTCCCAAGGCTACCCGAAACGTGAGCGGGAAGTCGTCCAGGTTATTAAGTGTGAAACTTGTGTGTGACCGTGGAGTGCAGTTAACAAAGTTGTATTCTCGGGTCGGTCATCATACCGAAGCGAGATCCACCGATCCCACGCAGTACCGGTCATTCGTGCGTGTCAAAACCGTGTCCTCAAGATTACTCGAGTTCAGAAGTGCGATCAACAGAACTCAGAAGTTGTCGAAGTAATTTGCCCTCTCAGAATGATTCGTGAGAAACGAAGTTGCATCCCCGTGGCGGTCCAGTCGTCCAAGGCGCTCGAAACGAGCTCTAAAGGGATACAAGTCGTCCAAAACGGCGGATCAGGAAAATGAATGCGAAGGGTGAAGCCAGCAGCACCACTGAGAGTCAAGTTGCATCCTCTAGATCGCTCAGCTCCTCGAAACGAGTGGAGAATGCGGTACTGAAGGCGGTCGGCTTTCGAGGGCCACCCATGAGGGGTGAGGTCCATGATATCCCTTTGTGATGGAGTTGCATAATTAAGATCCCTCGCGTTGCTGGCAACGAGGATCTGGAATTGCCGCAAATGGCAGGTCCGTGAGGGAGGCCACGAGTGACGAGATCAATAGCAGGCCTGAGAGTCGAGGGTGCGACCCCAGGAAACCCGGCTACCTATGAAACGTGCTTGAAACGAGCTGAGGAGATACAAAGACTGCTCAGAATGAGGGGTTACGCCCGACCCCACAAGGCGAGCGAAAGAGCTCCAAAGGTGATACAAAGGTTGTGCAAACGACGTGGCTTGTGAGGATGATCATTAGAAATGAGTCAACGTCATCCCTGTCTGTCGAAATGGCATGATGCTTAAGATTGATAAGGAGACTGAGGCTGTCCAGGGACCCGACTTGGGACGGCATCAACCAGGGATATGGTCAACAACGTCCCTGCGAGTCGAACTAGCATGATCGCTCAGCTCTCCGAGGCGATCAAGACGAGTGATGTGGGGCTCACGAAGTTGTTTAGACAACTCGACCTGTTAGGGTGACCACCAGGAATGAGGCCAATAGCATCCTTGTGTCGAATGGTACGCTCGAGATCGCCCAGGTCCCGAGACCATCAAAACGAAAGGACAGGAATTATTTAGATGACCTGGCTTGTGAAGGTGGTCAGACGCGCCGGCCTGTAAGGGTGACGTTCCTGCTTGTCGAAATGACATGATTGCTTGACCTCCCGAGGCTGTCGAAACGGGTGGTGCTGGAGTTTAGATAGCTCGCTCGTCAGGGTGATCATCAGGGGTGAGGTTGACAACACCTTGGTGTGTCGAAATGACATGCTTAGCTCCCCGGCGTGGCCAAAACAAGTTCAAAAGGAACCCTCGAGGTTGTTTGGTGAACGGCTTGTCAGGGTGACCATGGGGATGAAGTCAGTGGCTCTTCAAAATGGCATCCCGAGATTGGTCCTCCTCCTGGTGACGCCGAAATGAGGGCTAAGAAAACCAACTTATGAGAATGACTGAGAGGTGAGGTCAATGACATTCCTGAGGTCCTAGACCGCTGTCCTTGATGAATGACGGCCCGTGTTCATCTACCGATTGGCAATCACCAAATATGGGACCGAGTTTATCGTAGTGTGGGTGTACGCAAAATACCCGTCGACTTACGGAGGTCGTCTGCAATGTGTAGTAATTGCTCCGCAGTAAATATATTGAATTTCACTGAGATTTGAACGATCCACAATTGGCTCGCAAACTGAAGCAGAGGATGCGGCAGTCTGAGAATCTATTAGCTCTGTCACAGATGGAAGGTGAGGAGCCTCACGTTGGGAGCGCCCATTCAACTCGACCATTTGAAAATACCTCCACTCGGTCATTCAATTCCAACCTTCAGCTCGGTTGCCACAGCAAATCAGCGGACTGCAATTCGTACCTAGTCAATATCAGTATCTGTAAGCTGCTCAGCGAGGTTTCGCTGCGGTAACTTCATTTGTGTCCACATGACCCAGGGAAAGGCACAGTCCAGTCGCCATTGGGTTGTCCCTGCTCTCCTTCCGAGTTGAGCCCTCAGAGACATCAACGGATAGGTTGATTTGTAACTCACGTAAGAGTAAGGTATGCAAAGCCCAGTTGAATCCTTAGACATATCATAATCCGATAGTGGTTGTCGCCATGCAAGCGGTACCTCATCATTATTCAGAGCAGGAAGCAAACTAGCTGGGTAAGCAAAGATTTGCTTGAAGTCTGTGGTTCGCGGCTTCAAGAATCGGTATGGTAATATGAGGTTATGGGGTAAGAAAGACAGCACAGTGCAAGCAATGTTACATTGAACGAAAACAGAGTTGTGGGGTGCAGGATGGAGGTGGTAACTGTCTGAGACGTTCAGGAGCTGCCAAGCCCGATACTTTAGTTTAATTAATGATAATGCCTCGTGGATACAATGCGTTCGCCTGGAACCTCATGTCAAGTCCTACGTCAGATCTCCAGCCGAGATTATCAACGAGTCAGCAGGTGCTTTCGACGCTACATGACACTCACGACGCTGAAAATATCCACAAGGCTACGTCTGATAATATCGCCTTTGCTGGCAAAAGGTTCAGTGTAATATCTTATGCGCACAGCATCTAACACCAAATCGCAGTAACGACGCAACTTAAACACGGGGCATGGTGTCAACAGCGGTCAATTATGTAACAAGGGTAAAAGTTACCCAGAAAGCACACAGCAGGCCATGGCGGAACTTCATCTGCACATCATTTCCCCCACCAAACAAAAAAAAATAAGCCCGGCGACGCAAAATGTTGCCCCTCGCAAAGTTTTTGGCATTAAATAAATTACATTAAACCATGGTAGTATCCAACTGAGTACAAAGTGTCTATAAAAATACAGTGTTCGGTAGTACATGTAACTAACATGAAATTTGAAGACGACTTCGTAAAGTCCACTAATGGCTACATCCCACACGTACTGTCCCGTTTGTGGCTACATTCTTAGGCGTACTCCATCAGTATTGACATAAATAGTCATGTTCTGGGTGGACGAAATCGATGAAATCGCTCAACTCTCTGAACCTCTGTACAGCACTTGCAATGTGGGGAAGTCCCGATGGTGATCATTTTGGATACTAAGAATCATTGAATTGCATTGATTCGCACGATGTGAAGTTGCTAAATAAAGTTCCACATCTAGGGTTCACCCACACGAGAAGCCCTGTGCTTCAGAGCTGGTACAACAATTGTCTCATACGTCTAACCGTTAATGAGCACAGATAACCACAACCAAAGATATCGGGACATACAGCAGTGATAACACCGTAAAGCAATGTTACCACTAGTCACAGGGTACCAGAAAACAAAAGGTTCAGTCATCAGCGCTGACACAGCAGCTAATCATGATAGTCGATGAACCTTGGTTGCCACACTGAAATATGCGAAATTGACAAGAATATAGAGACTAGCGTAGATACCCAATCCAAGGGGACCTGCAATTCACAAATCGGGTCAATAGTACCCACTATACGCTGAGGGGTCCTCGAAAATGAGCTTTAGGTGTCCTAATCAAAGATCAAGAGGCCAATGATATCCTCGCAAGTTGTAACAGTGGCTACTTTCACACAAATGCGAACAATGATCAATGCAGCCTTCCAGAGACATCATCTGAGAATATAACTGATGAACTGCAGAGGGCGACTGAAGATAGTGGAAACACAGAGCTCAGGCCCTCAGCTATGTCATATCAATCGAGGACACTGCAAAGGATGATTTGATTCTGACTGTGCTTGATCATACAATGCGTCGATGCATCATGAATAACTAAGACCTTCTTTCATTGCAAGTCTTGTCGGTTCCTACACCCGTTATGGATATCAGAGTTTATTGTGCAAAAACTACGATGGACAAATTAGATCAGATATTTTTCATATTTTCACGGACGCACCACAATGACGACCGTGCCATCCTCAAGAATCTCTTTGCGAGGTACGAGTTCATACCTGAACGCCCTAGGTAACAGAACGCGCCACCAAGCCCAATATCCGACCCCAAAGAGCATCACCCCGATGCCAATAAGGCAATATCTGCCATTTTACCAGTGTCGTCAGTCCTGATCGTTATTCTCCGAGAAAAGGATGCAGCGCACAGATAGTATGGTAGAGGGGGGGTGTCCCCTACACCATTTTCGGGGGGCAGGAAGGGCGCAATAATGACTACCAAAGGTTACAATTAAGTATGACGGTGGAACCGGTGGGGGAACACTCACGGAACACCGTGGTCACAAGGAAAAAGACTGCTAACGGCCACCAGACTGAGGTGACCTCGTCAGCTCAGTTTCCTCTCCGAGTAAAAGCCACTGACCTTTGAATGGTCTGTGAATATCAGGTCGCTTCCAACGCATCCAAAAGAGACCCTGTCCAAGCATTGGATACACAGAGGGAAGTGAAGCAACGACATACTATGATAACGAAGAAATTAATGATCTGAGTAGGATACCCCTGAACATCTAATATGAAGGGGTACGCCACGTCCATGGGAGGGCCAAGAATCACGATGACCTGCATTGATGGTTCAAATATTGCGTGCTCTGCACAGATGGCAATGAGCCACTCACCGAAGGGATCAAATGAACAATGAGCCCAGGTAAAGGCACCTCGCCCGTGGGCCAATTCGACGCCCAGAATTTGTTACCGAATGGGAGTGGAATGCCTTCCTTGGCCAGTTCTATTGCAAGTGGGGCCATGCAGCACGATCGATACCATAGGATGGCATGTACACTGACCCTGGTTGACGCGGGCAGCAGAAAACGTCTAACCGTCAATGAGCACAGATGGGCACGACTAAAATATATCAGGACATACAGCAGCAATGACGCCCTAAAGCAATGTTAGCATTAGTCACAGGGTAATCGACGCCATTTATGTCTAAACTCACTCCTAGAGCACTACACAGCAATGGGTACCGCCGACACAGCAAAAACACACAAAGGTGAAACATACCTGAGAGCGACAAAAACACTCAACGCGCGCTCCGCGGCCGATCCGAACACCTTCCTGAAAAACAAAGCCGCCACAGTCACACCAGAAGACTCGATCTCCTCCTGACATAAGTGACAATTTGTGTCAATCGCTTCCGAATAATCATGATAGTCGACGAACCTTGGTCGCTACACTGAAATATGCAATATTGGCAAGAATATAGAGAGTGGCGCAGATACCCAATCCAAGGGGACCTGCAATCTTGAGCGTCCGGACAGGATTTTGGACGTTGTTAAGCACATAATTAGTGGCCTGCCAGCCCGAGTATGCGTACAACACCTTGAAAGTGGCTGTCGCGTACTATAAATCTCATTAACTACGAAGCACCCAATACCGACGAAATACTCACGTCACCACTGTTATGCGAACTACCAGCGAACGCACTTGTAAAGTTTGCTTCAGGGTTGGCTATGTGGGATTTGCCTGATAACACCACCCATCCAGTTATCACAACAAAGATAAGAATGACGATCTTGAATATCGACAACGTCTGAGATGTTGCGTTGTTAGGTGTGCAGAATCCGAGCAACCGACTGTATGCGCACATTCATGACATAAACGCCAAGTCGTGGCGTAAAACCGTGAAGAATTGTGGCGAAAAATATCACTAAACAAGGGCCTTGCGGATGCTTATTTGGAGACACCATGAAACGCACCTCCAAGTGCGATACCACGTTCGGACCAGATTGTCCCAACCTTCCCTGCTGCAACAAGGATGCTAGGGCGACGTTGAGATACAAGTGACAGAGAGGACTCGGTCAGGCCACTCACTTGCTTGCAAAGACCTGTCGACTACGGTTGAGAACCAACCACACGCATATATCAAACATGCTTACGATGCACCCTCCCGCCGTAAATCCGAACAGTATGGCATTCGCAGCAAATACCACCGTAGCAAGGTATTTCGGTCTTGGATAAATTGTCTCCAGGTAGACCTTTTCTCCACCACTCCGGGGAAACATGGTTCCGAACTCGAGCCAGACGAACAGCCCGCAAAACGAAAGGACGAATCCGAGGACCCATAGCATGAGCGATGCACCGACGGACCCT
>JBBPUH010000110.1:10447-25382 GCA_038094555.1 Boletus aff. phaeocephalus
CTGAGCTTGCAGGTTATACTGCACGCGTTTCCCTCCTACTCGACACGATGTCGGACGTGCGCAGTGGTAAATTCAAGAAGAATCTTGTGGCCAGTACCTTGGAAGGGGAGAATAGCTCGAGTGCGTCTTTCGGACACTATGACTTGATTCCATCTCAGGATTCACAGTTATAAACAATCGAGGGAAGGTATTTGAAGCCGAGGACATTCAATTTGAAAATGTCCCTATCGTAACTCCCAACGGGGACGTATTGCTCAGGAGCCTAACCTTCGACGTGAAACCAGGGGTAATTACTACGCTCCATATGATACGTTTAGTGATTGCACAGGACATAGGAACACCTGCTCATCGTTGGCCCAAATGGTGGTTAGATTTTATTGAGCCTTAAAGCTTCTAACTGTAGTACACTCTCAGGCTCCGGGAAGTCGTCGTTATTCCGTATTCTTGGTGGCCTTTGGCCCGTTTATGGTGCGTTCTATACGTCTTTGGGGTGTTATTCTTCTCAGTCTCATTAGGCGGTATCGTGCGGAAGCCACCTGCATCAGACTTTATTTTAATCCCTCAACGACCGTATCTCTCGCTGGGTACGCTTCGTGACCAGGTCATTTACCCGCATTCGCAAGAGCACATGAGAGCTCGTGGGTCACTTCGTGGCTTTCCTTTCATATCACTGTCTCACCACTGACCGGGAATCCTCAGGAGGTATTTCAGATGCAGACTTACTTGCTATTCTTGCCGTGGTCGGCATGGATAGCGTTGTGGAACGTGAGGGTGGATGGGATGTCACCCGTGAATGGAGAGAAGCCCTGAGCGGTGGAGATCAGCAGAAGATTGCATGGGCAAGGTTATTTTATCACAAGCCTAAAGCAAGTTTTTTCTCTTTTGGATCACCTTCAAATGTGACCGAATGTCGGCACAGTACGCTATTCTCGACGAAGCGACCTCGCTTGTCCCGTCGGATATGGAGGGAAAGATGATGGAAGAGGCTACCACCCTGGGTATTACGCTCCTTACAGTTTCTCACCGACCATCACTGTGGAAGTATCATTCCACGATCCTGCAACTTGATGGACAAGGTGGATACGTCTTGTGCGTCGCGTTTCTACCACGGCGAGGAGCATCCGGATGCACACACCTTCTGATTTGCTTTTGCAGCACGCAGCTCAATGCAGATAAGCGATTGTCGCTGCAGGAAGAAAAGGAAGAACTGCAGACGAAACTTTTGGATGTGTAAGTTTTCTGGCTGGTGGGTGGATTCTGTAAGGATTGATGCAAGAATTTCCAGACCTAAACTCAAGTCACGACTTGCGGAGCTCCGGCTCCTCGCAGGACAATGAAGGATGCAGTGGGCATAGGATAGTCTACTTGTAATGTAATGCTGCATGCCGGGTTATCCCGCAGCCAATCGGATCGCAGAGATTGGTGCAAAAATTGTATTCACGAGCTCGGCTGCCAACCGCCGCGCCTCAGTCCTGCACGGCCACCTTCCTTCGTCTTTCCCGCTCGTCTCCGGTCGAGACGATGCATTTCTTTTCCCAGTCGTTCAAGTATGAGTGCGTAAATTTCGTGAAAACAGACCATACCGTACTCCTAACGTGCGCTTCTGTAGCCACCCCTGGTCTCACGTTGTCATTGGAATATGGCACAAATACCCAAATCCACACTGCACGCACGTCGTGACGGTCGATGTCATAGATCGTTCAATCGACCCGACCACTGGAATAATACGGACAGAACGTGTACTGGGCTGCAAACAAAAGGCGCCGGCCTGGATTGTCAAAGTAGGCCCGCACTCCCTCACAGCGACTCGTCTGGCTTACAACGTTTCCGTCATTCTAGTTGTTCGGCGGATCAGAAGATGCCTACGTACGCGAGATATCATTCGTCGATCCTACAACGCAAAGCGCAACGATCACTTCCGTTAACCTTTCGCTATCCCAATTTGCATCTTGTTATGAGCGGATACAATATAGACCGATGTCGCCCCATCAAACGATGTTTACACAGACCGCAGAAATACAAGCCCGCATGGCAATGTGGCGGACAATGACAGATAGAGTGGAGAGTTGGCTCATGCAGAGGTTCGAGCAAAATGCCAAGTTGGGCAAGGCTGGATTCTCAGACGTACTGAGGACAATGTGGGAACCCGAGCAACCTCAACTGTCTCCAGGAGCATCATAGCTGTTTCCCATGGTTTTTCGCTCCCTTTACACTTGCATCGGTATACTTTGTTGACACCCCCGCTTAGCCGCAGCACTATTATAGACGCCATTACTTCTAGATTTGTTCCCAAAAGTCGCAGAGACAATACACTTATGACTATTTCCTACTCATGTAATGTATCCCATGGATTAGGATCAAGAATCCTACTAGTAACCTGCCGCTTGATTCTGTGCACGCGATAATGAGGCAGAAAATCGACGCCCGGATCGATATAAATCACTAAATCATACTTCCTGTTCATACACTTCATCCCAGCCAACATATGGATCTTCGGTATCGCCCTTCTCGCTCTCATCTTCCTCTCCATCGTGTACTGTATCGGGGAAGTCGTTCTGGGATATTGACTGCAAGACATTCTGCTGACTTCCCACTCCCCCACCACCTTCTTCCACTATTACGTCATCCTCTGTTTTATCGTCCATCGAATACAAGTCGCCTTTCTCCTCAAGATTGATGTTCGGACTATCACCGTCTACGAAGAGATCTTTAAGCGCATCATAGTTGATTCGTTTGCTATATTTCGCATTCTTCTTGAGGAGGTTGCGGACTGACTCGGCTGCAGTTCTCCCAGATGGCGTAGACTCATCGCGCGGTTTCGTGACGAATTTCCGTCGCTGCAAGAGTGGATGCAAGGTGATGAAGCGATAGGTACGGAGGCTTAGGAAAGAAAGCAACGAACCTTGCGACTTCTTGGGTGCTGCATACCATCCTCTAACTGATCTGTTTTCGCTGTAGTGATTATCCTGAGCGACATATCCCCGTATCAAAAATCGTAACATACCAGCAATACCCTCCAAATACTCACGATTCATTTCTACCCACACGCGTTCCTTGATTTTGACCTCTTCTTCTGAGAGTAAAAAGCGATCAAGCTCCTCTTCATCAAGGCCTTTGAGTTCATCAACGTCAGCAAAATGTGCTTGACGCCTTTGCTCCGCTTCGTTGAGAGCTTCGGTGAGCATGAGACTCTGTGAATTTTGCAAGAATGTTACTACTTCCTCTGCAAGCACCTGGTCGACAGTATCTTCGATGCCCGCGACGGCTTGAGTGGCATCATGGACACTTAACATCAGGACTGGATCAATATGGACATAAGCGGCTTCTTCTTCTTCTGGAAAAAAGAGAGGAGGGGCCATTGTACCCGCAAGGATCCCTTGATTGAAAAGTGCAGGATCTATCGCCGGTGGAGGTGGTGCCTGTTGATAGGGAGGCTCGGTCTCTTCCTCTGACGCACTATTCACTCTTCTCCGTTTTCCCTTCCGCTTCTTTGTCCTGACCTCTTTGGCTTGGTCCCCGACTTGGTCTTTTTCTCTCTCCTCCCGCTCCCTTCCCCTGGTGAAAGCAGGTGGATCCATCTCTTCATCCAACCATACGGTTCTGAAGTCTGCCAGTGTCAAGCCTCCGCTTGGCGTCTTCTTGAATTCGTCAAGGCGTTTCTTCAAGGTGGTGTCTGCAATTTTGACAACCTGCACAATCTCTTCGACAGATCTCCGGAAGTTATTCATGCGAGCAGCAAGGAGAAGGGCTGCACCACATATACCGGCTGGACGTCGTCCCTTGGTAACCCAGTCCCGGTCGAAGCGTTGTACAAGTCGAACAGCGTCAGTAGCGACTCTGTGGGTTTCTTCTCCAAATTCAAGCAGCGCAGCAAATCTGGAGATGTAATGAGACGGATCGATGAGCGGAAGCCTGAGATTGAGAGCTTGCACCAGCTGGAGATAGGTGTGGCCGAGCTCGAACACATTGACCTGCAAGAATGATCAGCAAGTGGGCCACATGTGAATCTTCGTACTCACCTGCAAAAGGTCGGAAAAATCTATGAGCATATAATTCCGTGTCTCCTTCTGTCTGCAAGCAACGTATAAACAAATAGCAGCCACGTTGACGCTCCTTCGACCCTTGGTGAATTTGTGCTCCACAGCAAGTGTATATAGACGGGTTGCTGCGAGTGCAACCACCTCGGAGAGGTGGAGGGCAGTGGCGAGATTCTGAATCTTCTTACTAGCTGTCAATGAGTTACTATGGGGTTCTCTGACAGATCGGAACAACCTACCATTCGCAATGGTCTGTTCACGCGATTCGGCACTTCCCCTCTTACCAAAGGGTCCGTTCATGCGGGCGTGGGCTAGGAGAGATTGAGGGAGGTGGATACTCTCACTGGATGTGACTCACTTGAGCCCTGTCCAACATATGCCCCTTGAACCATCGCCGCGCCGGTAGAAGTCTCACCGAAGGTAACCTCGGACACAATGGTGTTCTCTTCTACCACTGTCCCGCATTTTACACAGAATCCATTACCTGCGGCAGGGTCGTATTCAATTACTGTTCCCCCACAGTCCGTGCAGACGGTCTGAAAAGGAGTGAAATGACTGATCGTCTAGGGCGCTTAATACATGTGACACACCATCTTCGCTAGTTTATTGAGGTGCGTCGAATTCAAAGTGTGTCGTTCCGAGCGACGGGTTGACGATCACTAGGGCATTGGCCACGGGGCCAATGCTTGGGTCCAGGAGTGATGATTGATACCCGAAGAGTTGATTTACATTGGCAGCTGTCACGGAGCAACACGGAGTCACATCAAGTCACATGGTATCTTATCGTCTAAAGCATACGTAGAAAAGCCTCGTCCGCTGCATGAGTCACTGATCTTTCCCGAGTACAGAATGGACGAGCTCGTACACCATTGTATACGCGAGCTGTCGTTCGACGGCGATCTTGGTGAGTTCCGTGATCCCAGCCCCCTCTTGGCGTCTATCACCCTCGGGAGGGTCGAGTTCGAATCCCCCTCTGTACGTTTATTTTTCACACTTATCCATTTTCCAGGCTGCAATATTTCCCGCCTGAGGGACTTTATCGCTGGCTTTTACGCATCTCAGGATGACCACCCCCAGCTCGTGGACGGTGCTTTCTGTGCTTTCGTGTGGTCACTCGTAGTGCAACAGCCATCGGTCCGCGTTGGTACTTTGCCTCCTGGTACCATCTCAGAAGTATATATTGCACCTCAGACGAGTGCTAAACGCAAAGCCGCAGCCAAAGGCGAGCAGGTGATCGAAGATACTGCTTCTTCCTTGGAGCTTGTCGAGGATGCTCGACATAGACACTTGGACGACTTGAGACGCCAACATGGCGACCATCTGCGCATAGCAGTCGACCCCGAAACGTCCTTCGCCGCGATTACAGGTTCCCATATCAGAGTACGTACGTACGCCGAGCACAACAAAGCTACTCTGATCAGTACGTAGCCTCCTAAGCTAAGCCCCATGGTATACAGTGCTCTCCAGCTCATCACCCGAGGGAGAGAGGACGGCATTACGACCGTCGAGCTTGGTCGAAAGACAAAATACGACCAAAAGACGTGCTTTTATCTCATCAAACAATTGGTCGACCTTGGCCTTGTGTATGCTGTCCGTCTCTCGGTCACTCGCAAATGTTAATCACCTTCCGCAGCATCAAAGCACGGCGTGCCGGAGTCGGAAACCACACATGTATCCATAAATACTTTGTTGAACGGAGTCCACTCTGGCAGCAGATTCAGGAAGAGGAAGCTCGCGATGATGGGCCCATCCCCGACGAACACGTCAGGCTACCTGATACTACGGAAGAAGCTACAGATTCGGGCGGTCCACCACAAGCCCTGTTTGATCCGATTGATTCTAGGCACCTTTCTAGTCTTCCACTCGTTAAGAATAGGATCATCAAATTACTCAAAGCATCCAGAAATCACATACACCAGTCCAATAACCTCCTTATGACGATTGTATGTGATTCTTTTTCGTGTCGATCTATCACTCTTCCTTCATCGTGGCATAGGGTTTCGCGCATCCAACTAAAACGGACCGGCGCTTCTTTCAGACCAGGCTGCGCGAATTGATTCATCAAGGTGTCATTGAACGCGTTCTGGTTCCTAGCCGCAAAACACGGGATCGTAGAATCAAATGTGTACGCCTTGTGACATCAGACAGCAAGCTTCCGGATGGATCCGTAGTTGTGAGGCAGGATGCAGAAGAAGACGAGAGAGATGCGAGTGTTATTGAGGATGCTTCAGGTTTGTTTCGTCGACGTGAATTTATTGCCAATCTTGTTGAACTCGAGGAATCCTAGTCAACCACGGTGAAATCAAGGCAAACATTACAATTCACATGCAAATATCAAATATGCTTGAAGAGGCCGGCCCGTCCGGGTTGACGCTCAATGTAACCCGGGAAACCGCATGAATGATAGTATGATCTAATAGTTTTTGTTTTAGGAAATATGCATCTCTCTCGGCAATTTTGACAAGCGAACAGCCGAGTTGCTACTTACGCGAGCATCCAACAACAGGCCACCAGCCCATCTTGGTGACCTTGGTACCATAGATCTCATGGAGACTTATGGAAGGGAGAGACGTCATCGATATTTCACACTTGCAGCGTACAAATGCTTAATGGCGAGTGAACGACTACAGGATACAACCACATCTATCGCGGACATTGACCTGTCACAGGTCGGAGACTTTGCTGCCTTCGACCACAAGCACTTTTATCCTACAACAGAAGAACTCCATTCTTACCAAGACTCCTTCAAAGATATCGCCACAGTAAGAGGCAAAAAACGTAAAAAAGACGAGGAGGGAAGCAATGGAGTGGAAGGCGAACCACTTCCAAAGCGAAAACGAGGTCGTCCTCGTAAAACCCTCGCACCTGCGGATATTCCAGCGATTCCAAGGAGGAAACGCGGAAGACCCCGCAAGAATCCTCTTGCCAAGGGAGGTGAAACACAGAGTACTGTGTCTGCAGGATCTCCGTCAAAGCCGACGGTGGAAGTCCATGCAGTGGGAGAAGGGCAGACAGCGTCAAGCTTTCCGTCTACCGCAGATATGGCTGTGGTGAATTGTCACTTGTCTAATGAAGTAACTCCGACCACCCCACTTCCTCCACCTATTGAAAGTCCCGTAAAGGTAGGTGATTGACGATCAGTTCTTATACTGCGGACTTCTCATGGTTGTGAATCATGCTAAACAGTCAGCCTGTGCTCCACCAGCGAGCAAGGCATCGGAAGGATACAACGCCGAAGCTGGGAACTCTCACCCAACACCGGAACGAGGAAGTGATGATATGGGGTCGCATCGTTCAAATAGAGCCCCTTCCCGCTATCCCTCAAAGCGTGCCAGGACAGTCGTGCCCTCTGTGGATCATCGCTCAATCTCCAAGTCAGAAAACAATGCAACAATGTCTGGTAGTTCACAGTCATCGGGAAGGGATGGCCCTCAAAGGCAGTTGACTGCGTCGGTCACTCAAGAAGAAAGCATCATACTAGCTGTAAGCATTTTACGCCCGCCGTTCTGGATGGATACTCAGGCCATATCTGTAATCGCATGCAGTCAACCGGGCGAGAGTCATCGCATACTCGGAGTCGTGATGTAGGTACTGGTGAGAAGCACAAAGATGCAAACTTACCTCTATCTTCACGGCCGTCGAAACGAAGCCGAACTAATGGCGATGGGAAATCGCGCTCAAATATTAACATTTCTTCTCTGCGTCGCGAGAACGAGCTTCTCAAGGTCATAGAAAACATGGGGGGGATTGCAAATATGCACTCCAAGGAAATTTATGACGCGCATACGGCACTTCTCGAGACCATGTCACAGGCCAAGGAACCAACTAGTGCGCCGGTTGGGACCCGTCTTGATAAACGTACCGCGGAATCTACCCTTAAGAATTTGGAAAATCGCGGACGAATCAAAATGCTCAAAACTTCTCTCGTTTCTTCATCTGGTGTCAGCAGAC
Organism: Boletus aff. phaeocephalus; assembly: GCA_038094555.1. Lineage (NCBI taxonomy): Eukaryota > Fungi > Basidiomycota > Agaricomycetes > Boletales > Boletaceae > Boletus > Boletus aff. phaeocephalus. The sequence continues at coordinate 18,436 of JBBPUH010000110.1, forward strand.
CTGCTTGCTTGATTTATCTTCCAGATACTCCACAAGAGAAGATCAACACTTATCTTCGCCAGATCAGCCAGAGTGTGTCATCAACGAGTACAGGCGTCAAGGTGTTGGATGAACCTATTGAATTCGGTCCAGGTATCTCCTTGGAACGTCAGACGTCTATTGGAGACAAACGAAAAACGAAGGAAGCGTCGAGTATCGATGCAAAGTCGTTTCTGCGTAAAAAGGCAGAAGAAGCGCGCGCCAAACGAGAACATGATTGGGACGATCTCCTCCGTAGGTTTCACCCAGAACCTACGAAGGGCGCATTGGACGTTCGGATTCGCGCGGTGCGGGATCGTTTCATGCAATCTGCAGTTACAAAGGATCAGCAGCGTTGGGAGAACGAGATCCAAGAGGCCATCAAAGAAACGGGGCTAGTCTCAAAGACGGGTACATCACAACCAGAGGCGAGGTTGGGTACCGACGCGTACACAACTGTTGTTGGACTGCCTCCCCTGGCGCCCAACCCTCCAGAGAAATCACTCGAGCTTTTGGTTGCTCAACAGGGACCACCTATTACACCGACTGCGAGCGTGAAAAAGAAAGGAAAGGCCAAGGAAGAGAGTGAAGGTATACGTATCCACACTCATGCCTATTCTTCATCGAGGCTGACGTATAGTATGATTTAGCTTCAAGGCGGCCAAGATTTCATTGGACACGAGAGTTTGATGAGCTAGCGCGTGACGCCTCTGCCATTATCCGAGCACGATGCCGGGCTTCCAGACTCGACCTGTCGGCACTTGACCAAGTATTTCCAGCCGTTCCCAGGAATTCGGTCAGGCAGCGTATCACGCATATCAGAGACAATGCTGCCGAAGATCTGTATATGAAGCGTCTGGAAGATCAGTGGTATGCACTCTGGTCGCAATACAGAGGAACACCACATCTTCCAGATGAAGCCCCCGACAGCCCTTCTAACTTCGACTTGGTAAATCACATTGTATTCCTTCGGAAATATGTAGATAAGAATGCGCTGTGAGTGTCAAAACTCTTTTTTTCTAATGAAACTCAATGGCAATCAGGCGGGTGGGGTTTGTGGAACGCGAAGTACCAAGAAAGCTGACAGCCTCCATCGAAGAACTGCATAATTTTTACGAGGTCGGAGAGGATGTCGTGTCGGCACCGGCATGGGATTTCATGTGGGGTATGACTGTCGAGGAAGGCAGGGAAAAGCAATTTCGGAGCCAGGCCTTCACGAAAGAACCTGATCATGTGCTTGAAGGTGCGAAAGACGAGAAGGTCCAGCTTGCGGAGGCAGCGTTGAAGGTAGGTGTGCAAACCATTATTATTGACATAGATGTTCATGTGTCCAAGGTGGTCTTCGGTACACCTATCGAACTCTACGATTTCGATAGTGCCACGTGCTTACTTCGTAGTGTCGGAGATCAACGTGTCTCTCTTGCAAGCTCCAGCCTCTTGCAGCAAGGAGTACTGTCCAAGGTTGTACGAGATGCGAAGAAGCCAAAGCCAGGTAGGATGCTTAAGATCTCGGATGCGTAAGTGATGATGCAAGTTCCAGTTCAGAAACATTAATTAATGGATATCCATATAGAAATCTCGGCGGCCTTAGTGGACCATTTCCTCAAGACTTGTTTCAAGATGCCGTTTCGCTGGAAGAGGTAGCTATCGAGAGGGTGGTGGAAGAAATGGAGTGGCCCCTAACTGCCTCAGAAGGTGACATTGCCACATTGCTGCAGCTTGTTTCTGAAGACCAGGTAAGTAAATATGTATCGCCTCGCCCATATTACTCATGAACTAGCTTTTAGGTTGACTTTACTGTGGATTTGTCTCAATCGCGGTCTGCCCGGCAGAGAGTTGATTGGAACAGTAAGAGGGCAGGTAAAGCAGTTCACTTACATCAAGTTTCATTACTGATTGGACAGATGACGAGGATATTGAAACTAGCATACGGTTAAGATTTTCTCGCACCTCCGCTGTAGCACCGAGTAGGAATCAAGATCACTGCCTCGAGAGCCCCGCCGTTGGATCCGATGCCGACACATCGTCACAAGAGACCCACGGGACGACGCTTGATGGAGAAGCAGCTGCGTGTACCCTCAAAACGGAAACTGGGCTTATCAACTGTTCTGCATGTATCGACACAGCCTTTGCAAGTTTTACATCCGCCCTTAGCCAGCCAGATCGCGATCTCGCTCGCCGGACCCTTGACTGCGTGCGTGGCTCGGGAAAGAGCGGGTTGAAGAAAGCAGCATATCTGGTATGTTCTCCCCTCTGCCTGAGTTGTTGTGACTAAATATTGTAGGGCTTGGAGGCTGGACCAGAGCAACATATACTTTGCCTTGCTCACAGGATGACCTTAACATCACCTCCGATACTGATGTGGACATATTTCAATGGTCCACTACTAGTGGCTGGAGACTACTGTAGTACCTGGAGTGTAGTGGTGTTTAACGAGCCTCTGACACTCGTCAGCCCTCGGCGGTGGCTTGACATTCGCGGATACAGACTTGATAGCCCATGGAAGGCAGCACAGCAAGCTATAACAGGCACTATTTTCCTCCACCCCGGCATTAGCCAAGTGAGTCCCGCTGTCACGCTCAGTTCTTCTTACTGAATCTGCCATTCAGGCTGAGTTGCGATGGCGTCTGCGAGCGGTGTACGACAGACAGGAGGTTGTTGATCTCCTCTCGTCTCTACTAGAGGATGGCGTCTTGAAGTACCGCACCGACGAAAGTGCACAAGCTATTCAAAATATGCCCGGATGGCTCAAGACGATCGACAAAGATGAGATGGTCTTCTGGTCCATTGCAAATATTCAGCATTGGTATCAAATTTGATGATTCTTTTAGTTGAATTCGGCTTTCTCTTATCATTATCACCTTCACGTTATCCCATGAAGTTCTATCCGATTTACTTGAAGGATAGCCCTTGTAACAATAAATTTTATTTCGCAGTTTTGAAATTCGTATTCCTAAAATCTATCAGTCATTCGTGGGTTGTAAATCGAGGAGTGTTGAAGCAGGGATAACCGACAGACCGATTCGGAAGTCGAATCGGAGCGACTCCATAATTTTTGGTGCGCTGTGCACCGCAACAATTGTCTTCAGTCCAATGCAGTAACACTACGCCGCAGCTAAGGCGTAGATTTTTTTTGGTTTCGTCGTGCTCAGTGCTGCCAGTGAGTCACCGCGGCGGCGCTAGTTCAAGTTCCGAGTCCAAGTTGGTCATTCGTCACTGCAGTTGCAATCAACCATCGCTGATCAAGTCAAAGCTGTATTTTTATATCCTCAAGCGAGCGCTTGTCGATTGCAATGCCCGTTTGTTACCTTCCCACCAAGATGGACCTCGCCATGACAACTTCGGGAACAACAGACGGCGATGGTAAGACAAGCCTCATGGAACTCGCCCTTCCTTAGCGTCTCCCACTCATTGTCTAGACTTGCGATTGCAGCCCGGCGGGACCGACGTTGCAGGTTACCCGTTCTTTAGCTCTTTCGCTCGTATCACATTTTCTTGCCTAGAGGCATAACCCTTCATTTTTAGGTTGTGCAAAAATCGGTACGTAATGTCGTCCATCGCACTTACCGGGCGACTCCATCCGCCAGCAAAGACTGACCTCCCCCGGATAGCTGCACATCACCAACTATGCGCGCCAATGAATTGTTTGGAATCTTGTCCCTTTCCACCAGAATAAAGCTTTTTGTGAGTGACAATTCCTAGTAAAGTGTCCAGTCGGAGAAGCTGTCTTTCAAGATGTTAGCATTTACTCACAACTTCCTGGTTGTCTTTCTAGTGGGATCGAATAACGCTCACCAAAACTGCGACCGTTTACTTTGTTTTCTCAGTGTTGCACTGCATTCTTCAAGTGATTTTCCAATTGCAAGCTTTCGAGGCCAATGTCCATGTGACTGGCGTCTTGGCCTCCATCGTCGAGCAGGGCAATGCTACCAACCCAAATGCATTTTATGTCTTTCAAGGCGACCTACGACTCTGCGATAACTTGCCAGCGTCATTTACTGCTAGCTCGTGCCAAGTGATATGGGATGGGACGGTCGGGAATAACATTTTGGTCTCGACGTCTGCCGTGGCTGTCACGGTAATGAACAGAACAACAAACCGATCTCCCATGGCGACAACTCATAGCAGCGGCACGATGAGTGCGACAATCTCCCGTTCCAGTTTGGTCCCGACCATCATGACGGAGCAATCCCATCCGACAATGACAACCACTGGTACCATCAGGGACTCCACGAGCAGCACAAATTCTTTCCGTGCCAGCTCAACTTCTTTTCCAACAGCCACAGGGGGTATAATCCATGGGAATCGAGATGAGCGTAGTTTCGGTGAAAGCTCAGTCTTCAAGGTCAGCCTTCATGTATCGTACCAGCTCACGTTTGTTCACCTGTGACGCTTAGCGTGGAATATATGTCACTGGACCTGTTGAGATCAACGGTACGGCGCAAATTGTTGTTAACGACCTTGGATGGAACGAGAGCGCAATCCTCGACAATGATTGTTTATTGGCGTTAGGTTGGCCCGTCCAAGTGTGCGTACGACAGATGTGCTGTTGTTGCTCTCCTTTGAATGATCATTCCTAGCCTTCGAGACACGAAGAGGGAGGACCTCACTTTTGTCATGTTCCAGGTTTGGGCTTTAGGGATGTCTGTTGTTGCAGTAAGTATTGACTTGATAGCAAGGACCCATGGCCTGAATTTCTATAGATCCTGAACGAATCAGTTCCGCATACGTGAGCATTATACCACACGAAACTCTCATGAGAACTCAAGATCATGTCCAGCATAGCGTCCCTGCTAACTCACCTAGTGGCTACCGGATGGGCGGGATATCAAATATTCAACACTGCCCAGTTTCGTAGTGAATTCGCAGAAGTGATCACGAATGGAGCCTGCCACCCCGTCAACTTGCTTCCGACTTATTGGCAATCGCGTTCAGCCGCTGAAATTCCAAGCTTGGTATTGAATGCTATAGCTTTGTTAGTATCTGCTTTCCTATCATGGAAGCTTGGGAAGGTATAGTCTTCTTTTTCTTCCATTGGATTCGTCTGAGTGAATTCACACTTCGACATGAACACATTTTAGGCATTCGGATGGCAAACATTCAAACGTGTCGGGGCATCGCTCACCATCAGTCGCATCTACAAAATCGTGTTAACGTTGTCCATTGTCATTCAACTTTCCTTATTCTTCATCGTTACTTCAATAGCATTGTGGCTTGACCAGCTTTGGAACGGTGCCATCGGGCATTTAGCAAGCTCACCGGTGTATCGGCCTTTGTTAACGTTGACCTTGATAGTAAGCATCAAAAATATTTTTGTTGGCGTGCGTGTGACCTGACCTATTGCAGCTACTTCCCCCGTGGCTTGCCCTTGTAAGATCCCAATATCCAGGTCCTGTTTCACGCTGAACACTTTTTCTTAGGGCTGGTATTCAGTAAGGCGAGAACGGAAAATAGAGATTCTCATCTTCCTCTTCATGTGTCTGGGTTACCTCGCTGGTTGGGGTGCCATGTTTGATTCTGTGACTTTCCGCTGGACCTACATGACTTGGACATTCTTCGGAGTGATGACGACGACCTCAGTTTTTCTCACTCTGCTTTCGTTTATACTGGGTATTATATGTTGGCTCAATTTTGGGAAGGGATTGCCTCACTATCGTGCGTGGTTGAGGTTCACAACCCGTGTCCTTTCACTTAGTATGTTTACATTCTATAGTAAACGCTCAAGAGCCCATCCATGAGGATCTTCAACCAGTCGGTGACCCAGAGAAGGTGGCCTTTCCTGCAAGCTGCGAGCCGACTTTCTCCGTTGCCTTTGGCCCAGAGGCACGAATTCCTCTCCCGCCACCGTACGCCACTGTTCCGTATTTTGCGCAGCCCGTGGAGATGGTTAACCAAGCGTCCTTCCAAAAACTGCCTCCACCAAGTACTTGTGTCTCAACCGAACATACAGGACTTCAACTTCATCGACACTTTCCATCCCAGAGTAGTACTGACAGCAAACCCTGGCTTATCGAGTAGCTAGCCATTGACCCTACGTGGATGTATTTTTTTGCTTGGGTGGCCGCAGGACATCGGCCCACTCCCAGACTGTATGTTGTTGCTTTGTTCGAGGAAATATGAAAACTATGTTACAAAACGTGCTCAGCAAACGGCATGAGTAATGGCTACAGTGTGACAAAAGTCCCAAGCAAACAGGTAACGCGAATAGATAAATGTGAGATAGATCAATGCCCCCAATCACTGTCACTATCAGGACTTGGTGCTCTGGTGGAAGATGACATAGGTGAGGGTATCTGGATAACTTCGACTTCGTCCTCCTGGGAAATAATGGCCGGCTTTGTGGTTGAACAAATTTCGTATTTTTCGTCACGAGGCATCTCGGAAGGTGGGGCGGAGGTGAGTTCCCCTTCGCCGAAGCCCAAGAGGGTCTCGCCAAATTGGAGCATCCAGGGATGATCCAAGAGCTCAATTGCTGTCGGACGCAGAACAGGATCAATGGTGAGACATTGTTTGATGAAACAGATTCCCAATTCGCTGAGTTGACCTGGTTCTGGAAGCGGTGGGTGCTGGGTAGCGACCCCAATGTGAAACATAATCGCCCTTGAGAGGTATGAAGGTTCCGCAATGAACGAACATCAATTGGTTTGAGCGTACCATTCATTATCAAGATTACTCCATGGCTTTTTTCCCGTGGCAAATTCGAGCACGACGCAGCCCAAGGACCACACATCCATTGCCCCATGACGACCTCGTTTGTCGCTTTTGATAACCTCGGGAGACATGTACATCGGCGTACCAGTCAAGCTATTGTTCATACCAAGGCCACCGCCAAGTCCACCAGCTTTTGTGAAGCCCATGTCTGAACCACGGCGAGACCGTTGCATCGTGCGATTCTTAGCAAGAATTTTCGATGCCCCGAAGTCAACATA
>JBBPUH010000111.1:0-25209 GCA_038094555.1 Boletus aff. phaeocephalus
TCTATAACTACCAGAATTATGGTGTACTTGTTCACTAGATTGATGAAAGTATTGAATCAACTGGCTCCAGTCACTCCAGACAATTCAGAACTTTTGCAATTTTGCTGATGTACAAGAAATGACTATTTGTTGCGCTCATACAGCACGAAGTGCTCTAATTAGCCCAACTGAAATCACCATCAGAGATATCATCACCATAGAATGTATCGACCGGATAGCTGAGCATGCCATCACCACCATTACCCACTCCAGAACACGTAACCACAGGAGTCCATCGCACAGCCACCACCATACTTGAAACAAACACCAACACTAAGTCAAAGGGCCAGACAGGCCAAATGACGACAGTAGGCGGAAGCGTGACTACGGAAGTCCATCGTGCAGCCACAGTCCAGCCCTGACCCCGAACAACAAGCTGGCGAGTCAGCAACAAGACTGCTGATGCTGCAAGCCCACACATGACATGCACTGAGCCTACAATGCCAGTAGACATGTTGTGGGACCTACCAAGCAAAACAGCCCACACAACAGCACACCATTTGAGGGGGAGCAAGGCAGTGCAACAAAATCGATTAGCAGCACTGATGAAGATGGTGTATGCCACCTAAGGCAGCGCCTCTTCGGTACCAATAAAGACCTAATAGGCTAGTTTTGTATGTCACATGTTTGTGCCCTGTAAGGTGTCGGGCCTCCTCATTCTAAAAATAGATTGCTGACATGCCCTCTATAGCACCTCATGTGAGCCTTGTGTGCTGCCCAAGAAGGCCCTTGGCCCTCTCAGGGAGGCTCATGAACATCTCTCCCAAATCTTGAAGAGCCATCCCCACGAGGCCTCACAAGCCTCCTCCTCTGAAGTGACGACCATGTCATATTTGAACAGTCTCATCTCCCCCACCTCTTGCACCCTTCCCCTTGGATTTCGCCCCAACGATGCCCCCCTTCCCTGGAACCCGCACAGCACAGCCATCTACAAGTAACCTCAGGCTTCAGTTTCAAAGTCCAAAATGTCCCCACAACAAATACTATACACAACATGTGGTCAAAGTCCCTGGCCAAGCTGCCTGGCATGAAGCACATGTTGGGTGCTTGGATCAGCTCCTAGGCAGGGCAAATCGTCAGCTTACTCCCCCTCCGTCTGTCATTCCACCGAGCGATTTCATCGAACATCACAACTCCAAACCCATTGAGCCAGAAAACTATTTGTTTGTCTTTGACACTAACGACCAGAGGGCTGTTGATGGGGACAACCATCTGCTTCCAACCTCTCAGCCTGTGAGTTCTTCCAACCCCCAGACATGACGAACACTCCCCGATGCAGCTGTGGAGCACCTTTACTACAGCTGGCGGTCAATTTTACCCAAGTTAGTTGAGCCTTATCTACAATATTCTACCCAAACACTTGGTAAACCTCTTGACTTGTTACCCGGCATCATATCCTGCTGTCACCGACAGATCTGTGAGCAGAAGTCAACACAAATGCTCTGTCTGCTATTCAACCGTAAGCAATCCTCCTTTTTGATACCCATTTGCCTTATTTTATATAGGTTTTATTTTGCTTGAAGTTGTCAGCTGCAAGTGCGTGACTATCCCTTAAGTCCTACTTTATTTCAATCTCTTCCCAACATCACCTAGCCAGCCTCATATGGCAATTTCCATCAAACTTCTTGCATTTTACCATGCCTTATTCGAGTGCTCATGTGATGCCATCAATGCTCTCACATCGGCACTCCATACACACTATACTCGCTGTGGGTTCCAAGGAGTCAATAGAGCTGTAAGTACCTCTAAATGGTTTAGGCCTCACCAACACTTCTCTACCAGGGACAGCCTATTCTTGACCCATTTTGGCATAGTTTGGGGAACACTGTGCAATGGTACGATGTGCTTCTTGTCAAGGTTGAGCAACAGATAGAGAACATGGTCCAACACTATTGTGACCATATAAAAGCATCCCCAAGCATCTCAGTAACCAATTCCATCGCTGTTCCACCTGAAACTATGTCTGAGCTGCCTCCCGCTGACACTCTTCCTGCCTCTATCCTTGTACAGCAGTGTCCAGCGTGCTTTGGAGGGACTAAATTTGGAACCCCTCTAAATAATGATGGTGATATTCACATTGTGATGGACAGCAATTTCCATCACCACCATCGCCGTAGTGCTGGTGATAGCCCATTCTTTTATGAGCCATCATATTTTCTTTCCAAGAAACAGGTAGATGCCATGGGCAAACACATTGAAAAGGCATGGAAGCAGCCTCCCAAATTGTACCAGCAGGTTGTTCCTGATGAAGCAATAGACAAGTGCAAATCTTTGTATGAAGCAGCCAATGGACACAAGGAGAAGGCTGCCATGGAAGCCTTCGATGACACAGGTCTCATGGCCCTTATTTGTCATCATGACATACCTCTCTTTTTTGTGAATATCGATACCACTGGCGAGCAACAGAAGTTCCCCCTGGCACTTGTCGATCACTTCTTCTCCCTTCTCCCCCCACAAGCCACTGCTGTCATTCTTTATGATGTTGGCTGCGTTTTGGCACGTACTTTGTCCAAAGTCCATGTTAAGTTTCTTCGTTTGTGTGAACGCTCATGATGCCTCTTAGTACAACATTCTTTCCATAAATATTGTTCAACAACTTCGCTTTGCCACTACAGCAATGCACGCATATGGACATGAATGGGCTTGCCAGCTTGTGTTCAACCCCCGTCTCACAGTTGGTCTTGGACTGTCCAATGGAGAAGGTACTGAGCGCCTATGATCCCACATGATCAAATTGATTGTGGTTGAGTGAGCTTTGTTGGTGAGGCAGCAACATAACTTTCGTCCTTTGTGGCTCACATCTTCTCTGCAGTGCCACCACTGCATATGGATGATTGACCATCAGGCTGCTGCAGTCAGACGTGAGATAAGAACAGATCTTGGTGACTGGATCAAACACCATCTTTGGCATGGAGTCCAGGAACAAGGTGAAGCTGCCCAATGACAGATTAACGAAAGTGGTTATGAAGTCTCTGAGCTCCGAGCACAATGGATGTCACAGCAAGCCATCCAGCTATCAGTCAGAGCTCGTATGTATAATTCTATGTTTCCATCGCCTTTCTGACACTCCCACCTCCAGATGCCCTGAAACACCTGAAGAAACAGCTTGATATGGTTATTTCGCTGCAGGCTGACCTTGATGCCACTGATAAGGCTCTGCAAGCCATGTGAAGTGCAATCAAGAGGGATGAGTTGTGTAGTGAAGTCCTTGATGTGCTTTCCGGCTTGGAGTGAACTCATGAACGACTAATGTCCAAAGTGGACAATCTTTATGCCTCTCTCAACATTCAAGAGACGTTCCCAGAGCTTGATCAAGTCAGCTTTGACTTTGTTAGACTTCTTCTCCTTGCCCATGACTTGAAGATCAATATTCGCAAGCATGCCATAGGCTCATTCTTTGAATGGGATAGACTCAATCAGGCTGTTGGAGGTGGGCAGAAACCCCTTGGTATGGATTTAATATGTCTACATATCGATCACTAAATTAATCTGTTCTTTTCCAGGAACGAAGTTGCACCAGCAAACTCAGAAAGCAATTTCCAAATGCCAACCAGCCTTACTAAGTGCCATTTGGAAGTTCAACAGGTATTGCATGCAGCTCGAGCTGTTGTATGACCCAAAATGGTTGATACCCCTTCCCCATCCACTTCTGATGAAGCTCAGTGAACTACGTGACAACCAAACTTTGATGGAAGATGTGTGGATCACTCCATCTACTGGAACTGTCCCTCTGTGGATGGAAGACAAGAGCATTCAACTTGGGATTCGTGGGATGCTCAAAGCTGACAGATGTCTTGAGGAACAGTGCTGCCTCAGTATTGAAGCTGACAATCTTTGGTGCTGGTATGGCAAAGAACTTGCAGCCACTCAACTTGCAATTCGCACACCTGGAAGTAAGTGACATTCAACTGGTTGTGCTAAATCTCATTAATAACTTCGATGAAAAGATGAAATATTCTCCTTGTTGCTTGAACAACGGCACATTTATCTTCTTTCTCTGCAGGCTTGATGGGCCAACCCCCTTGTGTCTCTGGCCTGATTCGAGAATTACACCAAGGAAGCCCTTTCCTTAGCAACTGCTCTTGCCAGTGGGGAGGCTCCCATGTCTCTAACCTGGATTGCCCCAAGTACCGTTGACTTGGAGGTCATTTCTGCAGATCCTGAGGCTCCAAAAGAAGCTATTCCTGCGCCACCACCAGACGTCTCCTCAGAGCAAGAGATCAATACTCCACTGGCCAATTACCTTGCTGAAGAAACCATAGAACCAGATGCAGAGCAGGATGAGACGTTGACCCAGTACCTGTTAGGATCATTTGGGAAATACTGCCCATGAGTCAGCTACTCGTATTTTACATTGGACAACTCTGATCATCCATAGAACCTCTCTGTTAACTCCACACTGCCGCTGCAATACAAATGCTCCTCAGTAAATTCACTGCCAGTTGTTCGAAAGACGTACGAGCTACTAGACAGCTGTCCTCAACTCACTTTTGGAGCAGGAGACATACAGCTTCTTTCAGACCCCACAGCATATCTGAACAACATATGCATCAATGGGTGCATCCCACTTCTATTTAGGGATATTTGGCCAGTCAAAGCAGATCAATTTGGGTTCTTCTCTACGTATGATTTACATCATATTTGGTACAATGCCTCTGATAATCTCCTCTGGTGGTCGATGAAGCATATTTCCTTTTGGACAAAGACCACCTGGATCATCCCTATCCATTGCCCAGGTGGCGCTGGTCATTGGGTCCTGTGTATCGCACACATTACTCGCCAAGAGCTCCTACTTTTCAACAGTATTGGTGAGAAACACACATGGCAAGCTAATGTTCAAGTGAGTCATACAACAGACACCTGCATGGATTTTGCTGACATGACCCAAGGAAATCATGACTTTAATCTCCCATCTTCGAGCCGTTTCACTCCATCATGATGTTGAGTTCCACCCAAACATGAGGTGTGAATGGATCGCCCACCCCATCATAGTGAGTATGCTAAAGATCCTTTACTTTCGTCTCAAGACTTATGTGACATTAGCCTCAAGCCGTGCAAACAAACAGCTATGACTATGGGGTCTGGATTCTGGCTGTGGTAGCAGCAATTCTACGAGGGTTCGATATGACTGGTTTACATGAGGAGGTCATGAAGAGGTTTAGATCCTATTTACATACTTTGGTTCTTTCATCAACATAGCACCCATGTATGGATCACCCGATCCCTGCAAATTCCTTATCTCCTTCTGCCCACCACTGAGCATACCCTGCATGAGATCTTTGAGGCCACTATCCACACCACAAAAATTCAGACATTGATGTGACTAGGTAAGTTGATGTTTCGACTGGATAACTATTTGTTATCCGATTGGGTAACCTGAACTGGGTTACTGGCTATTCTGTATGCTCACTGCCATGCACAAGTCTCATTGCCAACCTTCCACTAAAGTCAGCCTCATCGCAAGCCATCTTGAAATGCTGCTCACCACTGAAGGTGAACCCAAATGACCTCCATGGTGAATTGCACCATGATGTGCCTTTGATTGAAGTAGGTGATGTTATGATTCATGCTTACTCTTTTCTTTCTTTACATGGTCTCACCTTAGCTCCTTGGACTTACTCTTCTTTTTACTGCTAACTCACCAATCCTCTGTCATACTTCACTTGCTTCATCAGCGGTTACTTCCACTACTTTCCATGATGTTCTAATCTTACTAAGTCGCTACCCTTCTATGCCTGCCCTTATGATCTCTTCAAAGGTATATAAACCTTTAATACCACACCAATATACTTTAGCTTAGATCTCCTCAAGTCTCCTCTGGATCTACTTGATTCTCCCTTCGCTCTAAGCCCAGGTATTGGACCTGCCCTTTAACCCTTGAATCAGTCACTCCCACTGTTAAGTGGAGTGTCTTCCTTGGACTTTGCACTACCATTGAGTGTGTGCTTACTCTGAACATCTCGAAACTTATATCTTGAGGCTACACTCATCCCTACCCAAGCCAAGCATAACAGGTGATAATTTTTTGAGTCTTTGAAACTCATATCTAACCTCAACCTAACCTTCTATCTTGCATCCATTAGTGCCTACTACACCAAGGGATGGTCAGCAAGACTTCACAGTACATCAGAAATCTAGTCAAATAAGACCCTCCGGTGTTGCTTACGATGCCAGGAACCTCTTCACTCAGTCCCCCAACATTCAGCTTCAGTTGGAAGCTGTTGGACCTCCCGTGCTGCCTTCATTCATCAGCTGCTTGCAGGTGGGTTGGACTCTCCGGCCTTTTGTTGAACATATTGACATTCAAACAGAGATGAATGTTGAAAAAAAATTCCAGCCAGAACAGATTGGCGGAGGTCGACATAGCCCTAGCCTGGTTATTCAGACACCTACTTGACTCTGACCTAGAGTGAGGGCCACTCCCCGTGCCAGTGGGGCAGTCCGCCGTGCCATTGAACAGCACGCCCACATGCAATCACCCCCAAAGACTGAACCTTTGCTTCCCACAGTCGCACATGCATTGCCTGACATTCCACATCCATCAGCACTGCGACAACCCTCACAAGGTTGCCATTTCATCTTCCCCAACAAGACCTCACACCCACAGGATCCCTACCCTTGCCCTCCTAATCAGAGTCGTTGGCCCTCTGTTGCTCCATTCTCATGTGCCAGCTCTGTCATTCATGAAGCATCAGATCCCAGTGTTCTTCTGCAACTGCCACCTGTTGAGGTTCCTGGAACATCACCTGCAACTTCTCACCAGCCTATTGTGTCCTGGGAGGCCGCTCTGTGCCCTCCTTCATGACAACCAACTCCCACGTATTGCCAACCTTCTGTTGGTCCTCCACTTGCCATCAATACCTGTGAAGGTTCTCCATATCTGCCTTCATGACAACCAAGTCCTGCCTATCATCAATCATCCATACCTCCACCTACTGGTCCTCGCACACCCTCAGTGCCTCCCTTCCATCCTCTCCCTGCTGTTCAAGATAAAGGTACTCCAGTCACCATTCATCCCATTGTGAAGATCATCCCCCTGATGCACAATACAGTTCAATCCATCTTGAAGCTTCTGGCTCTTCCAGAGGCTCCTTCTGTGGATTTCTTGCAAGAACCTCCAAGGTCACTTGAACCTACCCATACTGATGCAACCCCTGATGATTATCTCCCCACTGGCTTCCCTGACACATCGCCACCCTCTACTCCTACTGGTGGACGATGCTCTGCCCAAACCAACCAAACTTTAGAGGAAGGGTATCAAGAACTTGAAGCTTTACTTGAACAGATAGCATTGCAGACCAACATGACTACCCAACAAGTCGCTGACGCTTGGCATAAAAGTGCTGGCTGTGTCATCAACATTCCGAATTACTGGAACCTCTACCAATCCTACTTCAAGGTGAATAAAGAGGCAGAGTGTGCCTGCCTCAGCTCTCCAGTCCCCAAGCAAGGTATGTAAAGTCAGGTTATACATGCAATGGACTGATTCTTGTATGCAAGCTATGCCTACCCTCATCAGTCGCTGCTACAAGCGATTCATCAGCGATAAAAGCGACAACTGGAAAGAAATCTTGGAGACATTTGAATTTGTGGAGTTGACAAAGACCCATGAGCACACTCTGTCACAATGTGCTCACACCTTCAATGCCATCCATCGCAAACTCTGCCATGTCGTAAGTTCTTTCCATCAGTACCCCCAGATAAGATATTCACTTATAGATCTACAGGTGGATGCTGCTGCTGCAAAGCATGGCTTTCAAGTGGCCCTTGTAATGTGTGGAAATATTGTCAATGAAGATGCCTCATTAGGGTACGCTCACACAACAACCGGAGCCGAAGAGGTACACAGCTATTCATGTTATTGTTTGGGAGTTAATGTATGGGTTGACTAGTTTTGGGAAACATGGTGCAAAGCAGACATGGACACCATTATTGGGCATCTCAAAGCCCATGTTTTGTGAGTTCACTAGTCAAAAACAATGTATCAATGGTTGACATCAATACAAGTAATGCTACATCTCTTGCAGTAGTTAACGAGGCCTTCAGCGAGGAGGCTAACAATGGTGGTGACAATGCACCTGTGACCACTTCTAATGATATGAGTCACCCCCTCCAGCCTGTGTTCACATCATCTGAATGCTTGGCTATTCCCCCACCTGCTCAGGAGGACGAAAGTGATGACTACCCTGACCTCTCCACCACCATCAAGATGCTCCTCATTGATCTTGCCAGTAAGTGACATAATACCTATTTAATTCCCTACCAAGGACTGAATAAATATTCAGGAGCATGTGGTGTGGACATGTCAAAGTTACAGGGCAGTAACTTCCCATGGAAGACACTTCTCGGATTCCTTGCAACAAAGGGCCTCATCATGGAAGGGTACCCACACGATATCCTCATGCCAGGACAATGCCACAATTTAGCAGCTCAGACAAAAGGAATCAACGATCTATTGCTTGCCGACAAGCATCATCTAATCGCATCCATTAGGGAGAAGAAGCTTACCATAAGGTTGGTTCAAGATGTCTGTGAGCATCATAAGTGGATTCACCAGCTGGGAGTACACACACTGAAGGGAAGCAGGTGCAATTCAATCCAACACATCCCCCGTTGTCATTGAAGAGGCTCCACCTGCCTCTGCCCCTGAAGCATACGGACGGCAGATGTTTGCAAATGGTACCACTGACTGAAAGGGACCCTCTTGTCTGGTGCCAAGTGTAGCTACAACAAGGATCAAACATGCCTCAAATCTGAAGTCCCGTGACCCCGTTCATGTTCCCACTTCCAAATCGTCTGAGGTGGAGGTCCTCAATGGCCCTCCCATCCAGGTCAAAGTCACCTCAAAGCCAAAACCCCATGACTGCACTCATGTGCCCACCTTGGAATCGTCTGAAGTGGAAATTGAGAGCCCTTCTGCTGAGGTTCCACCAGGCCCCTTGCACGGAACACATGGACAGAAGGAACGCAAGCGCAAAGCATCAGCAGAATCTGGCAAGCGTGCAAACAAGAAAGTTGTGGTGGATGACAACGACAGACCTGTTGCTAGGGGGAAATCCCACAGCAAGGCGAAAGCACATCACATAAGGAAGGTTGTGAGCAAAGAGCTCATGTCATCATCTGACAAAGAAGGCAAGTCTCTTCCCTCGGTGATCTCATTGCTCAAATTAATTCATTTTATCAGACAACGACCCTGTTAACCTTGTCTGCCACTCAAGGATGAATTCTAAGGACCTGGAGATTGTGCATCACGTCTCGAGTTACTTCATCATATCAGATGACATACCTGCCATCAGTCATGATCCCAAGGCTGATTCTGATGCCTTGCAGATCACATCCCTGTCTGACAGCACTCAATGTTTGTTTGTTTTCATCCTACATTTCACCCTCTGACATTTGTTCAACAGCTACAGAGAATGTGGAATTGTCTGACAAGGCACATGATGGTGAGTCAGCCCATGAAACATGATAAAAAAGGCTAAAGTCCTCTAAGCTTGGCCCTGCCCATGTCCTCAGCTAGTCAAACATGCCCTTGCTGCTTCTGAGTCTGAGGATCCATTCTGCAGTGCAGGCATAGCTGCAGAGGGTATGAACAACACAGTCATTGCCTCACTTCGGAAACCCATCAAAGGGCCTTTGGAGCCTGTTGCACCTCCTTCAACCCCATCTCTGAAGCAGCTTTGAGTGCCATGACCTCTTCCCCATGTTTTTCCTGCCCCTCCTGCCCCTCTCGTCCCTCTTTCCCGTGTTTCTCCCGCTCCTCCCACTCCTCCCCCCACTGACATGCTTCAGGCTCTGTACACTGAAAACTCTCCTGCTATCCCCACTCCCTTGCTCCCCCCTGTCGCTTCCGCTCCCTCCCTTCATCCTGGTCTGATACCACTTTTGCCCAACTCTGTCCCTCATTCAATGCCTCAAGATTCATATGCAGCGCAGGGAGGATTTTCCGATCATACGAGGCCTGCATTCCTGCCACAAGAGCAGATGAATCATGGCTACTATCAGCTAATGAACTATGGGCAGCAGCAAGGATATCACATGAGTGATACAGGGATGAATTCCATGGGATTTGACCCACACCAGGTGAATTATCTTGATATGGGCATGCAAGGAGGTATGGGGCCTCTTTACCATGACAGGGGTCGAGGGAATGCCAGGATGTTTCAATGGGATTCAGCTTACAACTTTGTTCCAGGATTTGAAGTCTCTTGTGATGGAATGGATGGGACATATGTCCTGCAAAACGTTGCATTCCAGCCTGTGCAAATTGTGTTGGGTGAGTCTCAAGAGGGTCTACTGCACCTCCCTGCGCCTCCAAGAAGTTCTTAGATGCCTGGGAGGCATAAAGGACATTAGAGTACTACTTGATGTAGATCTATACTTTGTCTTGGTATGTATAGTAATAGTACGGCATTTTCCCAACAAAGCCCCCACTCAAATAAATTGCCTAGAGTCTAGCATTGCTTCTCCCAAGGGGGCTTGCAACCCTATCTCCAGTACCTGTGTTGCCCAAGGAAACATAAGGCGACATGGTGTCATGCATCCTGCCACCTTTGTTGATGATTGATCCATGCCTGGGACCATGGGCTATAAAGCCATGGCTGCAGAGGCTTTTCCCTACTCCCCTCATTTTTCGAACTGCGTCATTATGCCCACTAAGCCCTCCTCCTCAAAGCCCGTTAGGAAGTTAACAGCCAAGCAGGGTTTATTGCACATCTCCACGTCCTGTCTAATTACTAACACCCCCGTCTAGAGCTGGCATTGCGCTTGAAGATGCAGTTGGTGTCACTCAACCAGGTGGCCCTCAAACTCATTCAGCACTATATAAACGATGCATCAACGCTCACTCCATCAGTTGCACCCACTTTGTCATGTACCATCACTCCCCCCGGTCTCTCATTTGCAGCACTCTCCCTTTCTGATTTGCCAGTGAGTCCTGAGATGGTGCTGACAGCCACTTCCATTGTGAATACTGCCAGGTCTGCCTCTGTTCCATTGCCCAGTGCTGTTGTCTGACCCCTCACTACTGCTTCTGTTGTGCCTGCTTCTCAACCTTCTTCTGTTCCGTCACCTACTGTTTGTGTCCCAGGGGCAGTAACCATGCCCATGACTGCACCAGCAGTCAATCCCTTTGGACCAGTGGATACTTTCGTGCCCAGAGGCCCAGGGCCCAACAGACGCTGGCAAGAGATGTTTCTAGGGTTTGTATACAATATCCCTGCTCCTGACTTGTCTGGCCCATTTTATCTCATCACTCAAGGTAAATGCATTGGCATCTTCTCTGGATGGTAAGCATTTTTCACTTGTTCTATCTGGATGAATCTAACACTTTCTACCAGGAATCATACATCCCCCCATGTCATCCACGTTAAGGGTGCATGTTACCGCATGGTGGATGAGGGTTATCATGTCGCCCAAGACATGATATTGGATGCGATTAAAATGGGTGAGGCCCTCTGGATGGCGTAGTCGTCATATACTTGTGTTTGGATTCCACATAAATCATGTAGTGTTGTGTTGTCCATCTCAATTGGATCTATGGTGACCCTTCGCATTCCAGCTGTATGTACTGCTCCATCTTTGTTCTAATTGGCATGGATACAACCACATGTTGTTTGAATAGCTTAATATCCTAGCTAAGTCTCCTCACCAATTGGATGAGGATCAGCCACAGAAGGGCAGCATCATGCATGCAATGCTCCCAACACCTTACTCGCGAACCTCATTGATGTGGTTGTCATTAAAATCGAAGCCCAAGAGCCCTGTAAGTATGTGCTAAACAGTGCCTTGTCACACCTTGTTGAACTCACCTCTTGTGCACCACCACAAGCCACCTTGCACTGCCTGTTTATTGACACTGCACCTCATTCCTCATCTTGCGTGCACCACTCCCGTTCAAGCTCACCTCATGCTGCAACTGATGTCGAACACTTCAGACGAGAACATTATCCACGTCTCTCTGCCGCCCAGAGTGAAACTCCACTCAGTGTTGTTGACATGCACACATGACAGACCCTTGGTATGCATTTCTCCTGTCAGTTGTCCTCCATATCTAACTTACCAATGTCATATTCCAGACTTTTAATATTGAGGTCTGGCAGCCCGACCCATCACAGGATGACAAGTCCCACCGATCCACTGCTTGCTTGGGGTCTGATGACCCAATGAGCATGTATGAGACAGATGCAGAGAAGCAAGCTCATTTGGCTGATGCAGCACCACAGGTGCCAGTATGAACATTTTTTTCAAGTATTGTTAATGCTTGACATGCATTCTCCAGATGGCATCTGCTCGTAATATTAAGGACAACAGGTCAGATGCATCATTGCAGTTGGAACACCCACCTAGTGCAAAGCGCTGGCTTGGACTGAGGCCATGGCATGCTTGAAAATGAGGAGCAAGGCACTTGGTATCTAGTAGATGTTTTTGATTCAGTATTCTGTATACGAGATAAGCTACTCAATAGTGAGAGTCTCCACATCCTGAGAGCCATCCACCTTGTCGGACAGCTCAGTCAAGTGGCTTACTGAACATCCAGAGTTGATATCGCATGTTTGGCATCAATACTAGTAGCATTGATCCCACAAACTACTCACCTCATCAGATGGCTCGTTGAACACTCAATGAGCCATCTGATGAGGTGGATAGCACATTAGGCTTGCAAGCTGGGTCAGCATGTCGTTTGCTACAGGTTTGCTGCCGACAGTCTGTGTTGTAGCCCCAGATTGTGTTGGCAGTGTGTCATATGCTGCATGTTTGCTGCTGACAGCCTGTTGTAGTTCCAGGTCGTGTCAGATGGTTTGTTGTCAGATGGCTTGTAGGGATTGCCGATGGGGTCGTTCTGCAGTGTTCTGTTGTGGAGTTGGCAAGATTGTGTGAGACGAAGGAGTAAGAGTCGGGGGTGAAGGAAAGCAGACACTGACTTGATTGTGGCAACCATGTGTCAGGGTCTTAAAATTTAGTTAAGTATCACACGCTATGAATACAATTCATTGTAGAGGATCGGAGGAGGGTCACCTGAATACTGAGTAGTTCAAGAATGATGCTCACAGCTACCTTGGGAACCTCTCAAGAGGATACAGGTATTCATTGAGCATCAGAGGAGGAGTGTGTGGGAGCCTCATATGAGGCTCATGCATCACATTTAGTCTATAGTACAGGAGCCCAAGGGTACATGGACCTTACAGGATATTTAAAGTGACATAATAACCAGCCCAAGAGGATATAGGGGCCTCAGGAAAGTGGTGCCAAGAGTGGTGTATGCACAGTCAAGGCGAGCATAACAGATGGCAAGCAACCTGCAATGGCACTCGACACAGATGGTCAGTGCACATCAAACATCGACAGCGACTTACCTAGAAATGCCATACCATTGCCCGAACCACACAACAAACCTGGAAGTCCATTGGACGAGCCCCAGAGCTTTGAGCTCAAGGAGAGGAGATGGATGTTGGCCAATCTCAAAGCCTGTGGTCCCGCACTCAGAGCAGATGTGAAGAGAACATCAGGAACCACAGGGAAGTTAGAATGAAGCCAAACATACCTGCAAGTTGACAGAATGAACCCTAGAGCCTTGGGCTCAAGGAGGGGAAGCAGGCATCAGGAAAAAAGGTGTGATTATATAGTACCATGTAGTCAGGGTAGCACTGTAGAGATCCCTTGAGTACAGAGCTGATATAGTGACACATTTACAACATGCCACCCTCATTTACACCACTGCAATGCTGCTATGGGGTCAATCATGCAACCAGGTGCATACCACAATATAAGCTATATAGTGTGTCTAGGGCATTCCATAATATATACTACCATGAGCCGCTGGTAGTATCACATAATGAAATACCAAAGTGCTTTATTTCAATGCCTCTGCTCAAAAAATTACATCTGGCACTATACTACTGGTGCATCATACAGGTCACCATATGGAAGCTCATCCACTGAGTCCTCCCCACCCAGAAATGACCCAGCATCAACCTCATGTTCCTCGTAATCCATCCCACCAGTAGTGTGAGATTGTTCTTCCTCTATTTGGGGTTCTTCCTCCTTATGATATGAGAAACCAGTGACAGGCAGCCCACACCCTTCTTGATGTTCATGAATGGCATTCTTGAAGGCAGCAATTGGGAGTGCCTGCCTTTCATTGTATACAGTGTTACAAGTGATGCCAACATGCGCACTGCAAATGAATAATCAGCAACATCACACCACAACAGAGTTGCAGCACGTTACCACCCGTCTTTGTACACTGCCTGTAGTATCCTTGGAAGAAGTTGATATTCATGTGTTGCCTTGTCAAAGGACTCAAGTAAGTTCATGTGCCAGTCATAGGCAGTGCTGTAGTCCTCCTCCTTGAAGGCAATCTTTTTGCAAATGCCAGTCTTCCACTCATCAATTGCACATTTGATCTGTATGTACATCAAACCAATGACACATTGATGCCACCATAAGACATACCACTGTCAGCGTGAGTGCAAATCCGGCCTGGGAAAATGGTGAGTAGTAGTCCTCTAAGATGACACCATCATCAGTGGAAGTTTTGAATAAAACCTTGTTAATTGTTTGCTGGATTGCCAGGCTTGTATATATCCCTTGGTGATCATTGACAGAGGAACCACGTAGCTTCAGGATGACCCATCAGTAGCAAACTGGAGAATGAGTCTAGTACATACACGGTAAATGAATTCCGACACAGTCTTGAGATCATTGAAGAGCACACGATTCTGCTTTACAACTTTCTCATCTTGCCCGCTTTTAAAGCCATAGGTGGCCTTGACACAGCTGTGGGCCTTGGTCTTGAATTGGCTGCAGATGTGCGACGACCTGTTGGTAATCTAAAAATAGACTGTAGTGCCAACGCCATAATGAAAATACTGCACATGAACTTACCAACTTCATGATATTCGGGGTAAGGTCCAGCTTGACTCTGTGTTGATCACATGCAAGTCCCCATGCATCTGCAGCCCACTCCACTTCCTTGGATGAGGAAGGAAAGGGGTTCTGTGTGAGCAAACTCGCACAGTAGTATTGGATTGCAGTGGCAATCAAGGCATGGGTGCCTCCATCGAAGTCATGTGCCTTTGGGCGACCACCAGACTGCTTGGAACTGGCAGTGGTCATTGTGAGCTGCTCGTGACTCAGTACTGAACAGCTGTCAAGCAAGTCTTTCAACTTTGCAGGAATGGAACTGGTCCAGCCATCATCCTCGTCACTTGGCAAGCTTATAGAACGTGCACGCTTCCTGGGCACAGTGGGTCCATGGTCATCATGGTCGCTCTTGTTGACGGCCATGAAAATACTTTTGCCTTGGTGACCAGACTCTCTGGTCACTGCAACAGGCGTTGTATAGTGGGCAACAGCCACAGAAGTAGTGTTGCTGCTGCCCAAGTCCCTGCGAAAAAATATTAGAAAGAGGAACATGAGGATGGGGAACCCTTACTGAGGACTTTGTGGCACCTTCGCTCATTTAAGCCTCTCTACCATGGCAAACTGCGCTGTTGTAAGGACTTGGGTATGCATGGCAGGAAGTAAAGTAGTTGCCTAGCATGAAAAGAGAGGTCAACAGGCACAGGGATTATAAGATTTGTTGTAGGAACAGACCTTTCAACTTGGGGTACTGGGAATACTTTTGTTCACCGGTGGAACATAGCCTTGGTGAGATATCAGGTTAGAAGTTAGATTTGTACAAGCATTGTTGGTATTAGTGCTGTGCACCGTCCTAGATGTAAACTACTGTAGGTCAGTGTCACCAATGAAACGTAGTAAAAAATAAAACTATACTGCATTGTTGACAGGCATAGTAAGCGAGCTTGCCCCTCCATGTGGTGGTACTCCAGCAGCACTGCCAGTCAGCCTCCTGGTGTCACCAGCTTGGATGGTGAAGTCTTTTGCAGTCACCTTGCTCACTTGTTGATGTTTGAGAGCTTGTTCCTTGCGCCACTTGCCCTGCACAAGGGCCTGCCGCTCTGTGGCATCTTTCTTTTGTTGGTTTTCATCTTCAGAAAGGGTGAAAAAAAAGGTTAGTGAGACAAGACAAGTGGAGGGCAGCAACAAACCCAGCATGGCTTGGACCTTCTCACTTGGGTGGTGGACATGAGCCGGATGGTTTGATGGATGGTTTAACATGTCTATGCAAAACAAGTAGAATGAAGCAAGTGGGAAATTTAAAAAAATGGGGAAGAAAAGAGGGCAGATGTGGAAACAAGTGTCAAAACTGTATTAAATATCTGAGGGTGCTAGGGTCAGTTGAGTTAGCGAGTCATCGCTGTGATAGAAAAAAAAAGACAAACCAGAAAAGGATGGTATGACACAAAAACACAGCACCTTTCTATCTCAGACATTAATATGCCTTGTCTTCACCCCAAATCAAAAGGAGCACACTTCTGCACCCACTGTGGACAGGGATTTCATACACAAAATGGACTGTGCCAGCATATTGGCCATACAGCTCCTTGCTGACAACAAGCTGCATTTATTATTTTAGTGGCAGCCTCTTCACATGCACAAAATGCCTTACCTGATCATCTGCAGGGTGCAGAAGACCACATGCCCCACTATGACATGGATACCGAAGAGGATGTTGATGTTAGAGTGGGCGGCATCGACAATGAAGTGGGTGTAGCCAACAAAACAGCATACTTTCCCCAATACACTGAAGAGTTTGTCACACAACCTGCAAGAGTAGTTTCTGGTGAAGCAAAAACCCCGTTTCAAGCAATGAAAGATTTTCAAGAGTCTACAGGTTGTGGTGCCTATGCTCCATTTACAGACAAAGGCGAATGGGAGTTGGCCAAATGGCTCATCAGTAATGTAAATCAGCAAGGGATCGAGGACTTCCTAAAGCTCCCTATTGTAAGTGAAAGAAAGCCAACAAAGTCCTTTACTTACAGAGAATTAGATACGAGAATGTGCACAGCCAAGCTATCGCAGCAAGTATATTGTCACCATGCACTCGCACAAGTTCGCAGGTCCACTCGGGACTTGTTGGAAGCTGGTCAATCACCTTCATAAACACATGGACCCAATGGTGGTGGATGAAAATGGTGACAATGCCAACTTGAATGTGGAAGAATTGGAACTTTGGCTGTGGGACCCAGTTGCCTGTGTTCAAGAGTTAATTAGCAATCTGGCATTCAAGAATGATATAGCATACGTACCTAAGAAGGTGTACACTGACCCTGAGGGTCGAACTTGGCAGTATGATGAGATGTGGACAGGTGATTGGTGGTGGGAGATGCAGGTGAGCAAACGGTATGAATGATAAAAAAACATACCTGACATGCAAAGCAGGCCCGTTTGCCTGAAGGTGCAACTATTGCACCTGTGATCCTGGCATCCGATAAGATCAAACTGTCTCATTTCAAAGGTGATAAATCTGTGTGGCTGGTCTATTTGACTATCGGCAATATATCAAAGCACATCCGTCGTCAGCCAACCAAGCATGCATCAGTTTTACTAGGCTATTTACCAGTGTCCAAACTTCACTCCTTCATTGACAACTCAGTGGTGGATATCGGCTCTTCCACTATTGCATGAAGAGGCTACTTTGTCCACTTGTAGCTGCTGGGAACGAAGGTGTCAAGATGGTATGCGCTGATGGAAGGATCCGACAAGTCTTTCCTATCATTGCAGCCTACATGGGAGACCATCCAGAGCAGTGCCTCATTGCATGCTGCACAGAGAACAGATGCCTGAAGTGTTTGGTAGCAGCTGACCAAAGAGGAACAAATACACCCTTCCCACCTCACGATCAAGACCAAACAGTACAAGTCCTACATGCAGAAGCTACTGGCCAGTACCCACCAGAATTCGTCACTCATGGCCTTCAACCCATCTATTCGCCCTTCTGATCCAATCTTCCCTACATGGACATTTTTGCTTGCATCACGTCCAACATTCTGCACCAACTCCTACAAGGTATCCTCAAAGACTATATCAAGAAATGGGTATTGGATCTCGTGGGTAAACAGAGGCTCAATGATCGGTTTTGTGCCATGCAAGCAATGGATTGGCAGCGACCACAAGCAACTCCAGTGAGTGTTTCCGACCACTCTAGTTGGTGCAACTCCACATGATGCTGTGATCCAGTCCTGCTGTGCACTCCTCAACTTCATCCATCTTGCTTTATTCCATTCACATATGGATGACACAATTGCTGCTATGCAACAGGCTCTCAACACATTCCATAACCTGAAGGAGATTTTCGTTCAGCTTGGATGCCGTGACCATTTTAATATTCCGAAGTTATATTCACTGATGCATTATATCAGCATGATCAAGTTGTTTGGCAGTCTTGACGGACTCAATTCGGAACACTCGGAACACCTACATATTGACTATGCAAAGAAGGCTTATGCAAAGAGCAACCATAAAGATCACACCATCCAAATGACCAAGTGGCTCCAACACCAGGAAGTGGTCATGTGGTTCAAGAGATACCTAGATTGGTGCCATAGCAATGACTGCAAAGCCACCGCTCCTATGGAAAACTTGGACTTGGATGTTGAGTACATTGACAGTGATATGGATATTGACGTGGACACCCCATCCCTTAGGTTAAATGAATTTTTAAAAGGCCCTCAATACCACATATCCAAACAGCCTCACCATCCCAACAAGTCAGTCCAGTACTTGATTGACCACCATGGTGCCATGGGTTTCATTCAAGCCCTCAAGGCCTTCCTTCAAACTCTACCTGATGACTCTCAGGGCTTTGAATCCAGCATCTATGATCACTTCGACTACTTCAGCAACATCCTTGTCTCATTATGGCCTCTTGAGCATAGTGTGGCTAACTCATTTGCAAGGCTTCAGTGTCACCCACAGTGTTTCAACAGACCTCATAAACCTCCAACACCAGCAAGATTCAACACTGCACTGATCATTGATAACGAAGAAGACCAGGCACATGGTGGGTTTCATGGTAAGCAAAGGCAATTTATGAGATACATATCTAATCTATATTCAAAGGCCTACGTGCGGCTGAGATCTGTGTCATCTTTCAACTTCCTCCACATCTTGGGAAATTCCCAGAAACTCTTGCATACGTTCACTGGTTCAAGCCATTTAATCAGGTCAACAACTCAATCCAAATGTTCCAACTCTCTCGCTCAATGCACAATCATCAACCAAATGCCGCCGTGATTCCTGTGTCCCAAGTCATCCAACCTTGTCATCTGGTCTCCAAGTTTTCAACTGATGCTGTGGAACCAGCTTGGATTCGCAATTATCCAATGCTGATGGGTGACACATTTTATTTGAACCGTTATATTAACCTCCACACATTCGAGCAGTACCAGGAGCACTTCACATGAGGGTAGGGCAGTGGCACTCCATGCAAAAAGTAAAATGCTTGCTTTTCAGGGGGGGCAAGGTATGGGCAGGTGGGTAGGTGGTATGTCCTCCCCTCAATGGTTGTGCAGGTCACTCACACATGCAGTGGGCCCTCCCTTCAATGGTCACATGGGTCACTCATACCAAAAGCAAGATGTATGCTTTGGCTCAGGCAGATGGTATGTCTTCCCTTCAATGGTTATCCAGTTCGCTCACGTGCACAGTGTGTCCTCCCTTCAATGCTTGCATGGATCGCTCATACTCAAAGCAAGATATTTGCTTTGGTGCAGGTGGGTGGGTGGGTGGTATGTCCTCCCCTCAATAGTTGTGCCAGTTGCTCATGCACACAGTAGAACCTCCAATGGTCGCATGGGTTGCTCATACCAAAAGCAAGATGTTCACTTTGGCATGGGGAGGCAGTATGTCCTTCCTTCAATGGTTGTGCAGATTGCCCACACGGGCAGTCAGTCCTCCCTTCAATGGTCACACAGGTCACTACACAAAAAGCAAGATGTTCACTTTTTAGGAGGGCGCAAGGCTCAGGCAGGGTGGGAAGTAGGTCCTGGTCAGTCACTATCCCTGTAGCAATATAGCATTTTTGTATCTGCAGTGCCAACATGGCCAAGATGCAACTATGTAGTCTATATAGCAACGCAAGCTACAAGAACCTGCTTTGTAGCTGAGTGAGTCACACGGTTTGATGTTGTTGCTGACATAGTGCTATGTAGTGCAAACATAATGGCTGTCATATGATGTCATACAAATTACCCAAACCTTTTTTCCTGATGGATATCTGCAAAGCTGTAGGTGCAGGACTTGAAGCAGATGCATCGCCAACATTGGGACATGCTGAGAAGAGTCTAGACAAGCTGAAGAAGCCATCAGAACTGCTAGAAAGTGTCAGGGGGCACATAATGTAGGAGCCTATGTAGTCATATTTTCCATTCAAGACGGCCAGCCTGGATTGACAATGTCATGATCATGACAGCAGGCCTGTTGCAGGCTTTGACAGGTATATAGGGGGAATATGCAATAATAGGCAGGCCCACTGATGTAATACAAAATATGCATATGATAAATGAGTAGGGCTGATGGAACACACAACCAGGCCTGCAAGTGGTTTATAGGAAACCTATGCAGCACTCTAACAGGCCCACAAATATGACATAGGAAACTCATGCAACACTTGAACAGGCCTGTAAATACTATATAGGGGATCCATACGACACCCGAACAAGCCTGTAAATACTACATAAGAAACCCATACAACACTCAAACAGGCCTGTAAATACTATATAGGAGACTTGTAAAACACTCGAACAGGTCCATAAATATTATATAGGAGACTCATACAACACTCAAACAGGCCCATAGATATTATATAGGAGGCTTGTGCAACGCTCAAATGGGCCTGTAAATATTGGATAGGAGACTCGTACAACACTTGAACAGGCCTGTAGATATTATATAGGAGACTTGTTATGCACTTGAATGGGCCTGTGAACATTATATGGAGAGTCATGCAAAACTCGAACAGGCCTGCAAATACTATATAGGAAACCAAAACAACACTCGAACAGGCCTGCAAGCGCTATTTTAGAAGACCCACATGATACTCAAACAGGCCCATACATGCAACATAGAAACCACATGCAACACTTGAACAGGCTTGTAAATACTATATAGGAGACATGCACAAGACTCTAACAGCCCACAAAAAAAACCCACAAACATTTGAACTGGCCCATAAATGCAATGCAGAAAACTCATGCAGCATTCAAAATGGCCTGTAAATACCATATAGAAGACTCATACAACACTTGAACAGCCCTACAAATACTATATAGGAACACAAGAAAACACTCAACCAGGCCCACAAAAACTACATAGGAAATCCCCACACAACATTTCAACAGGCCCATCAATACAATATAGGAGCCCTGTGCAACACTATAACAGCCCGTAAGTGGCATGTAAGAAACCCATGCGATGCTCAAACAGACCCACAAATACTAAGATAGAAGACTCATTCAACATTCAAACAGGCCCATAAATACTCTATAGGAGCCTCATGCAACACTCAAACTGGCCCATGAGTAGCAGATAGAGAACCCATGTGATGCTTGAGAAAGTGTGCCAATGCCATGATAGAAGACCTGTGAAACACTCGAACAGCACTGTGAAGACTATATAGGAGACCATACAACACTCAAATAAGCCCACAAATACTATAGGACTCGGCACAAAATCAGACGGGCCTGGGAATACCCTGATGGAGGACTTCTGCAACACTAGAAGAGGTCCACAAATACCATATAAGTGGTCAATGTAACACTCAAATGGGCTATCAAATGGTATGTATTAAGTCTACTGAATGCTCACACAGGCCCACAATGACCGTATGGGATGCCTATGCAACACTTAAGCAGGCCCGCCAATACCATTATAAAGTGCCCACAAAACACTCAAGCAGGCCTGCAAATGACATGTGGGAAACCTACACAACACTCAAAAGGGCCCATGACTACATATAGGAAATTTATGCAATGCTCCAATGAGCCCGCCAATACTACATGGGAACAGGCCAGAAAATGATAGGTATGAATCACACACAATACTGGAACAGGCCTGCTGATACTCCATAGGCGAGCCATGCAACATATGGATAAGATCGATTGATATGGTATGCTAGAAAGGGGGTTATTTCAATTTCGATTGTCCGCCAAATACCGCATAAGAAAAGACATGTGATAGACTACAGTATGTGTGGCACCTGGAATGCATATGCTACCAAGTATTCCTTTTAATCGCATGCAGGACGATATCCATCACACCTGTTGCCCTGCAGATCACACTTAGGAGATGTATGCAGTATACCAGTGGATATAATAGTGTAATATTACGGGAATATGCTCATGGGAATAATGGAAGCAGGATAAGTTCCCCGAACTGTTGGCAACATGGGCCTATACCAGTGATCTAAGGAAATAGTATAAAGTTGCTAAAATTCTTGAAGCCAAATAATACGGACTATTCACTCATGAATTTTGGAATTATCAGGTGACCCCTTAATGCTTCCAGGTCTTCCGGTGCTCTTTGGAGGAGGAGGAAGCTTGAGTTGGCACAAGGGTGGGGTTGCATGTTCGGTTTGGGAGGTATTCTGAGACCTGATGCCAGGGGGTATTGGAAACATTATGATGTGCAACTTTTTGGGTTGTTTTGGAAGCTTGCAAGCATCCTGTTTTTTGTCTCTCTGTGGGGCACTGACAATGGGAGTCAAACCTTTTGAAGTTTCTGAGTTGTAGCTGTTGAACTGCTGGTTTTTGCTCTGAGTTGCTGCATATTTCTTAGGAACCAGGGGAAACACCACCTGTGAAAGGGAGATGGGTGGTGGAGTTGGAGCCATGGATGTGGCAGACTGACCAACTTGTGTCATGGATGGAGGTGGTATATCCAGGTGTGATTGCACTGGCTTAGTATCAGGATGTGATACCAATACAGTCGCAATACCCTCATCATCGCTTGAAACATGACAACGTTTCAGGCTTGGCTGTGAGTGTGGAGGTTTGTGTGTAGGGAATCTATATAATTCCACTAATATAAATGATTAAGCGCACAGCATTTAATAATAGTATAATGCAATCTAAATGCACCAGTAGCTGTAAAATGCACTCTCTTTCCCTTGTGTTCCATTTGCGGATATCAGGTGCAGTGTGCAATGGTGTATTGTAGGTGTGATAATGGTTGGAGGCTAGCCAAGGTGGGATCTTGCACTCCAGGATATGCTTGTACCATGGGAAATGTTCCATGAATGGTGTGGCATGCCACTGTGAGCATTTACCATTTATATCACTTTGTCCACACCATCTCTACTCTACTTCCAACCTACCAACTCTCTTCATTCATCATGCTCAACTGATCAACATGTCATTCAACAAAGTACTTGAAAATGTTGCCACCACAATTGCCTGTGTCATCTACAACAAAGTCATGGGAGGGCAATGGGAGCATGCAATCAATATCATTGAGCAGCAAATGGTGAGTGCACTGGCTACTCTTGTCTGTGGAAATAATCAATGGATTTATTTCAGTCGATTGTGTGCCACCTTATTCCATCCATGACTGTGATACCCGGGATCCTCATTGCAATGGACCTCTTCCACAACACTCATCCTGAAGCACCTGATTGTCCCGATTGGTCCACCATCATTAACTGGACAGAGGACAGTGTTGCAGCCCATCCTTGGTCAAAGAGCGGGTGACTCATTCATGTGGAAGCTGAGCTTGGAATGATGAACATGGCAGTTAGTCAGAAGGATGGTGATGCATTAGCCACAATGGATGTGGATGCAGGTGGGTTGCATCATAAATTAAAACAGAAGGCACGGGAAGGTGAGGACAAAGATCAAGAGGAGGAAAGGGAACAAGAGGAGGATCCCATTGTTGTGAAGATGGAGATCAATGAAGAACATGCCATGTTGCATAAAGTGACTGGTGGTGTCCCAATCGACGCATCACAAGACCAAGCCGAGATAGAAGAGAAGCGGGCATATTGTAAGGCAGTGGCATTGGGGAAGAGGAAAGCGATAGAAACACCGTGCATTTGACACAACATTGCAGCCATGTGCTGTGCCTCCATCCAAGCACTGCATCCAACTCCTCCAAGTTCTGAAGAAGATGGTGAAGAGAAGGATGAGGAGTACGAGGATGAAGAACAAGATGGCGACAGTGACTACCCCCCTCCCACTTCAGTACCAACGGTTGCAAACTCATCCACTCCCACCTCCACCGCATCCATGTCTTCAGCATCGACTCCTGCTCCATCCTCATCAACTGCAATCCTGGCCATGGAAAGTTCTATGCAGCTGTGAAAAAAAATGGGGCATCCAAAAAAGATTCATGAGGCATTATCCGCACCTCAACCGGTAAACACATGTTCGACATGCATTTTATTTGGAGTCCTTTGCAAGCCTGTTGATGGTCAGGCATGCACCACATGCCATCATAGGAAAAAGCATTGCAACCACACTAACTCGAAAAACAGGGGAAGATTGGTATCAAGGTTACAGCCAGCACCCTGCCTACGTTCACCATCGCCCCCTGCAAGTTCTCGTCACACACAAAGAGGCTGCTCAAGTTCTTGCACAGGTGTAGCATTACCTGCACCATCATCCACCACATCCAAACCACCAGCAAAGAGACCACAATGAGCATTATGCATGCCCCAATGCTATCAAGAGACTGCCACCACCACTGCTACTCACGAGAAGACACTCCCAAAGCCATCCTCCACCAATTCTCGTCCTCGTCCCCACCCCATTCTCAAAGTATTCAAAACGGGTCCACCAAGTCATGACCATCCAACAATCATTATCAAACGAACCGCAGGTAGCTACAGCATTGCATTAGTATTGATCTTTTCTCACATCATTCTTTAGATACTATGGTACCCACTCCACAGGCTGGCCCTTCTAGTGGGGCAAGCAGAGGTCCCACCCCCGGGCCTGCCTACACTTTAGGCGGTGCCCTGCTCGTTTCCAGAGCCAACTACAATGGACTCAAGCAGGAGAATAATTCTCTCCAACAAGAGTTAGTGACACAAGCGGAACAGCTCAAATTACTCTTTGGGAAGAACACTGGGCCATGATCTTTGCTCGACAAAATGATCTCAAGGTTAGCTGCTGTTGAGAAAGGAATGACGACTTTAGATGCAATCTATGAATCGACCCGCCAGAGTATTGCGGGGTCCCCAACCAATGATGGAGGAGAAGGCATGGGATTTCCCTTCCAGGATCCCACCCAAGAAGCTGCAGCATCAATCCAGGTCTCCCTTGAGCCTGC
>JBBPUH010000112.1:0-25202 GCA_038094555.1 Boletus aff. phaeocephalus
TGGAGGGGAGCTAGATGGGATACTAAGCTATGTCTCCATGAGATATGGTCTGATTCTGCCCACAGGCTGGCTAGGGATTCTCATACTACACTCATGACTCCATGCACATTCATCTTTGTGCAGGTCAGCGGGTGAGGTTGTTTGCTGATGCTGCCGCTGCGTAGGAAATTGGGCGTTGGCGTGTTTGGGTTTGGATGAGGTTGGGTGGTGGGATGCGGTTTTTCAGTTCTTCTATTGATGTTTTTACTGTTTCTAAGAGTGAGTTAGTATTGTGGGGTTCCAAGAGGTTTTTTGGGGGGGATATCTCATCAAGTTTGTTCGCGATTGTGCTGGCGGTGTTGTCCGTGTTGGATAGGGTTTCTAGGATCATTTGTGTGGATTCTGTGTTGGAGTCTACTTTGTTGTTTAGGTTTTCTAGTGATGTTTTGATCTGTTTTATGTTTTC
The DNA here is from genome assembly GCA_038094555.1 of Boletus aff. phaeocephalus. Lineage (NCBI taxonomy): Eukaryota > Fungi > Basidiomycota > Agaricomycetes > Boletales > Boletaceae > Boletus > Boletus aff. phaeocephalus. Next base: position 446 of record JBBPUH010000112.1, read on the forward strand.
CTGGGTGGTTAGGCGTTCTTCCGTTGCAGCTTCGGGTTGGTGTGGGGTATTGTTGGATAGTTCCTGTTGGATGTCGTGTCCCAGGTCCAAACAGAGTTTTTCCAGCTGCGGGATGATGGTAGTTGATACCTCCTTGGAGATCTGTTGGATTAGGGAGTCAGTTTCGAATGTTTCAATGATGAAGGAGACTGCTCTGATGGCATCAGTTCCGGTGGCGGATATTTTGGCCCAGAGAGTTATCTGTCTAAGGATTAGTGCTAGTTGGGGAAGGCCTATATCTTTGTTATCTTTGGTTATAAAACCTGCTGCCGTTAGGAATTTTTGCGCTGATCGGGTATCTTTTACCTCTGAATTAAGGTTTTGTGGGTCTTCGTCAAGTCTACCTGTCGTTCTTTTGGATCGGCGGGTTGCGGTCGTTGCGACCGTTGCCGTGGGTGGGTCGGGCCCGGGTTGTGTGCCCTCATCCTGGGATTCCATTTGGGCTGGTTACCCTTTGGTGGTCCTTTGGAAGGGTTTGGTGTTGGTGTGTTGAGGCGTTGCTTCTTCTCTACCGAAAACTTTTTCGGGGTCCTGGTGGGGGTGCCACATGGTACGAAGGATATCAGGACTTTGTATATAATCTCCTGTATCTCCTCTGTAGTTTGCTAGTTCGAATATTGTTCATCATTGTGTATGTTCATCATTGTCTAATATCATCTACCCTTCTCTTCTCCTTGTCCTCGAACCCCTTCCATCTTATCATTCCCAATCTCTGAAATACAAGGACCGGAAACTGGCAAGGGCATGACACATAAGTCCTGTGCCGATGTCCTCACTGTTACGATTCATGCTTATTCTTTTTCTTTCTTCACACAGTTTCACCTTAGCTCCTCGGACTTAGTTTTCTTTTCACTGCTGACTCACCAACTCTTCGTCATACTTCACTTGCTTCGTCAGCAGTTACTTCCACCACTTTCCATGATGTTCTATTCTTACTAAGTCGATACTCTTCTATGCCTGCCCTCATGACCTTCTCAAAGGTATATAAACCTTCAATACCACACCAATGTACTTTAGCTTAGATCTTCTCGAGTCTCCTCTGAATCTACTTGATTCTCCCTTCGCTCTAAGCCCAGGCATTGGACCTGTCCTTGAACCCTTGAACCAGTTGCTCCCACTACTGAGTGGAGTGTCTTCCTTGGACTTCGCACTGCCATTAAGTGTGCGCTTACTCTGAACCTCCTTTGAACTTATATCTTGAGGCTATGCTCGTCCCTACCCGGGCCAAGTGTAACAAAAGATCTAAGCTATCTTTGTGGCTACCATCGCCATAGCACCACCCCACCATATCCCAACGAACCTGCATCCCTCCCTCTCTCTGGGGACTCTCTCCCAGAAAGAACGAACCCATCAACTCTTCCTCTGACGAAAGGGAAGAAATCCTTGAATCCCAAGATCTCGATATCATCCTTACTGACAAGGAAGACGATACCCTTGAACTCTCCCACCGCCTCTCTTCCACCCTGAACATTCCCAGAGCCCCTACTCTGCCCTCTCCCACCCCCATTGCCCTGACAGGACAGATCTTCGGACCCCCTCCTATCTCCGGCATCCCAGTACACTGCTCCTCCCTTCCACCGAACCCAACTCCGACTCCCATGGCCATGAAACCCTCGGAACTCCACCTTGGTATTCCTGAGAACTATGATGGTTCTCCCACCAAGGCTGTTCAGTGGTTGAACAGCGTGCGATTCTACCTCACCGTTAATGACCAAGTTTACAACACAGACGCCAAGAAGATAGCCTATGCGCTGTCTTACATGACCCTTGGATCAGCTCTAACTTGGGCCAACACCTTCCAGCAGAAGGCAATCTCCGCCACTGCCATCACCTTCGGAACCTTCGAGGACTTCTGCGATGCCTTTCAGAAGACCTTCACCCACCAGTACACCCTCACCAATGCCATCTCCTGGCTTTCCACTACCCGGATGAAGTACAACTCCTCCAAGAAATCCTACATTCCTAACCTTGCCGAATACACCGCCGACTTCCAAAGCAATGTTGCCCTTTCAGGCATCACCGATGAGAACGTCCTCATCAGCTACTACTCCGTCAGGTTGGCAGAACCCATCATGCGAAACATCTATCGCCTTGACTCCATTCCCATGAAAATCAAGGATTGGTACGAGAAGGCCGCACTCTTCGATTCCCAATTTGTGCAGGCCCAGGAAACTGCAAGGCTTCATGCTGGGAAGACCTCCTGGATCACACACCGATCTTACACCACTCCCACCCCCACCCCTGCCAGAGACCCTAACACCATGGACGTAGACGCCGTAAGAGTGTCTAAACTTACCCCTGCCGAACGAAAATGTTGCATCAAAAAAGGACTTTGCTTCCGTTGTTGACAAAGTGGTCATCTTAGTGGGGAATGCCCTAACTTTGCCTCTTCCTCCACCTCTGCCCCCAAGAACCAAAAGGACCGAAAGGTCCAGAAGGTAGCTAAGAAAGACAAAGAAGTCCCCAAACTCATTGAGCTTGAGGATAGCGATGACGAAGAAGAAACTGTTAGAAAGGTTTCTTTCCAATGGGATTTTTAAACTGGGGAACTCGTTCAATGCAAGTCTCCCCTTCCTTTACGTGTGCTCCTGTAATTGTATTATCCTCTTCGAAAGCAATGAAACTCCCCATTCAGCTTATCGAACCCTCACACACTATGAAAGTCATTGATGCTCACGCTCTTGTCGATAGCAGAGCAGACATGTCCTGCATTGACTGGCAATTCGTCAGAAAACATCGACTCCCCACCCAGAAACTTTCCGAACCCATCACTGTCCAAAATGTCGACCAATCTACCAACAAGAATGGCTCGATCTGCTTCACCTCTACCTTGTTCATTAACATTGAAGGCATCACCCACAAAGTCCTATTCTACGTCATGAATTGTGGAAATGAGAATGTCATCCTAGGACTCCCCTGGTTGAAACAGACCAACCCCACCATCGATTGGACCCGACAGACTATCAACATCCCTGAAACCTCTGACCAATCCTCCAAACTCTACCAATGCCACATTGCCGACCAACTCCGCCATGACTCCCATCTGAAACGATGGACACCATCCGCTCATCCCCCCAAACATGTCAACGTTCACGCAGTCCACGACTCCCGACTCTATGAATACCTGCACTATGAGATGGAATTGCAATTCTGTCAATGAGCCAAGGAGGCTCACACCATCAACCACATCATCCATTGTGGATCCTGCTTTATTCCCAAAGGCTCCCCCATCATCGCTAAACTCACCAATGCCACTGAGCTTGCCATGGCAGTGGAAAGGGCCAAACCAAAGGTCACCCTCCCCTCTGAATATGAACAATTCTCTTCCATATTCTCCAAGGAAACCTCTGAACACCTTCCCCCATCTCGCCCCTATGACCACGAAATAAACCTTGATGAGTCCTTTACCCTGAAGGTCGGCAAAGTCTACCCTCTCTCTCCTGACGAACAGAAAGCCACCGAGGCCTTCCTTGAAGAAAACCTCTGGGCTGGAAAGATTCGTCCTTCCAACTCTCCCCAAGCTGCTCCATTCTTTTTCATAAATAAAAAGGATGGAAAACTACGACCTTGCCAGGACTACCGATACCTCAACAAACACACCATCCACGATGCCTATCCCCTCCCTTTGATCTCCGACCTCATTGATAAACTCAAGGATGCCAAGGTCTTCACCAAGTTCGACATCCGATGGGGATACAACAACATCAGGATAAAAGACAGTCACCAATGGAAGGCGGCATTCATCACTCACAAGGGACTCTTCGAACCGCTAGTTATGTTCTTCAGTCTTACCAACTCGCCTGCCACCTTCCAAAGATTCATGAACGACTCCTTCAGAGACATGATAGCCAAAGGATGGCTAGTCATCTACATGGACAACCTCTTGATCTTCTCCCCTGACGAAAAGACTTACACCGAACGTACTAAGTGCGTTCTCCAACGGATGCAAGAACTTGACCTCCACCTGAAACTTGAGAAGTGCACCTTCGCTGCCAAGGAGGTAGAATACCTTGGAATGATCGTCAAACCAGGACAACTCGCTATGGACCCTGTCAAACTTGATGGGATTGCCAAATGGCCAACCCCCACCAAGGTCAAAGAAGTCCAATCATTCTTGGGCTTCGCCAACTTCTACAGATGCTTCATCCCTGACTATTCCACCATCGCCTGCCCCCTCATTGACCTCACTAAGAAATCCTCAGGATGGAATTGGACCAACGCTTGCCAAAAGTCCTTTGACTCACTAAAACATCTCTTCCTCTCGAAACCTACCCTCCACCTTCCTGACCCCTCTGCACCCTTTGCCATCGCCACTGATGCTTCAAAGTATGCCTCTGGTGCTATCCTCCTCCAAACCGACTCAAATGGTGACTGGCATCCCTGTTCTTACCTGTCAACTTCGTTCTCTCCTGCTGAGCGCAACTACGACATCTATGACTGAGAACTCCTTGCCATCATCCGCGCCTTGAAATCTTGGAGACATTACCTCCACGGCTCCCCATTCCCTGTCCAAGTCTTCTCCGACCACAAAAACCTCACTTACTTTCACCAAGCCCAGACCCTCAACCAACGACAAGCTCGTTGGCTCCTTGACCTTGCAGACTTCGACCTAAAAATGGTGCATGTCCCTGGGAAACTCCTTGCTGGTCCTGATGCCCTCTCTCGACGACCCGACCTCCATCCTGAAGACCCAGACAACGAAGGAACTGTCCTTCTCCCCAATTCCCTCTTTGTCCGCATTGTCAATGCTGCTTTGCATTGGAAGGTCTCATCCTCTTCCAAGGATGATCCCCTCGTTCTGAACACATTGCAAGCCCTTGATGGGTCGATTCCCCCTGCCTTCCGCTCCTGCCTCTCTGATTGGGCCTTCGACAACGGCATCCTCACCTATCAAGGACGTGTTTACATTCCCCTGGATGAGGATCTATGCTGCTCCATCGTCTCTCGCTGCCATGATCACGCTTCCGCTGGTCACCCTGGATACCTAAAAACTAGGCAACTCGTGGCTGCAGAATTCTGGTGGCCGGGTCTCACCCAATTTGTCCGAAAGTACGTCAAAGGATGTTCTTCTTGCCAGCAAGCCAAGACGAACACACACCCCACCGTCCCTTCCACCACTCCAATCAGATCCTCCACCTCCTGCCCTTTCCAACAAATCTCCTGCGACCTCATCACTGACCTCCCCCAATCCTCCTCTTTTGATTCTTTCCTGGTCGTGGTAGACCATGAGCTTACTAAGGGGGTGATTCTTTGCCCCATGAAGAAATCCGTTTCCACTGCAGGAATTGCCATGCTTTTCTTTCATAAGGTTTACAAACGCTTCGGACTCTATGACAAGATCATCTCCGACTGTGGCCCCCAGTTCGCTTCCACCTTCGCAAAAGAGCTTGGGAAAATCCTCGAATATAACCTCTCCCTATCCATCGCCTACCACCCACAAACCAATGGAGAAACCAAGTGTGTAAACCAAGAAGTTGAGATCTATCTTTGGATTTATTGTGGGAACAATCCCACCTCATGGTCCGAATACATCACACACACTGAATTCACCCACAACCACTGTCCACATTCTGTCACTGGAAAATCCCCGTTTTATCTCATGATGGGCTATGAACCCCGTGCCCTACCTTCCATCCTCCCTGACATAGACCTCCCTGCCATTGAAGAACGTCTCAAGGAGCTTACCACTGCACGAGACGAAGCCCTTGCTGCCCATGAACTTGCTCACCAAGTCATGAAAGCTCGTGGAAACTGTGGCTTTGTTCCCTTTGCCAAAGGAGATAAGGTTTGGCTCGAGGCTAAGAACCTCAAATGCCGTTCTCCCACTCCTAAATTCGATCCCAAATAAGAAGGACCCTTCACTATCACAGAAGTCCTATCTCCTCTCACTTACCGATTTTGCTTACCGAAAACCTGGAAAATTCACCCCGTGTTTCATGCTTCTCTCTTATCTCCCTACTGTGAAAATAGCATACACGGCCCCAACTTCCCTTCTCCACCACCTGACCTAATTGAAGGAGAAGAAGAATATGAAATTGAAAAGATCCTTCGCCACCGCGGACCTCCCTCTCGTTGCATGTTCTTGATCCGATGGAAAGGATACTCCACTGAAGAAGATTCCTGGATCCCAGAATGGAATCTCAAACATGCAAAGTCCGCTCTTGCAGAATATAAAAGACTCCACCCCTCTGCTTTCCCTTCTTCATAACCTTTGAACAATTTCCTACCATGTCTATTGAACAGCTCTCCATCTCTTCTGAATCTCCTGTTACTGTTTCTTCCCCTTCGTCCACTCAGGCTTCTCCTGGATGGACCGTCTCTGTTCTTCCTGATGATCTTTCAAACGTTACTCCTATGCGCCTTCCAGGCATTACCCATGTTTCTGTACCTGCCCCCGTCGTTTTCCATCCCTTGTCCCCTGAAACCTTTGGAGCTCGCCTGGCTCTACCCCCCGTTGTCGCCGTTGATGTCCCTCCCCTTGCCAACAATCTCCATGAAGGACCACCCCCTGCTGACTACATTCATGCCCTATCCTACTATCTGGTGGATTCTTGCCTCGCCATTCCATTCGAGGCCCACATGGACATGGACTTGCCCTTCTTCTCTCTACAAGGCTTACCTGCAGACCCAGCGTCTTTCGGTCATTACCAACGACTTCACCGCTCTCAACTCTGCCCCACTCAATCGCAACTATGTTGCCACCATCCAAGCTTCCATTCTGGAAAACCTCCATGCAACCATGTATCAACTTGGTTTCGGAGAATTCCTGGTCGACATCAATCGATACACCGTTGAGTTAGCTGCCGAAAACGCCCGCTCCATCTTGCCGACCATTCACCCTGCCTTGACCCCACGACGACCCTCCTTCCCTTCGACGCCCTCCACGTCCTCAGAACCTTTGACCCCCGCAGAGCTTGCTGCAGTCCAACGAGCTGAGAACCTTCATGAACGACAACGCCTCCTTGCCAAAGGACCCCTTCCTCCCTCTGACCATCGTTACTCCGATGCCTGTCATCAATGCCACCACCTCGGACATTTCCGTATCCATTGCCCCCTCTACCAATGCCCCATCATCCAATGCAGGCAATGGTGTCCTGGTCATTCTCAAAGGGACTGTCCCTTCGCTACTAGACGACCTTCCACATGCAACAGGACTACGAATGCTTCCTCTGGTCCTATTCGCAATGGGGGATCTCTGGCTAATCGCCTCTCTGATGCCCCATCCCCTCCTCGTCACTTGATTCCTTCGTCTTCCTCGTCGTCTTCATACCAATCCACTAGGTCTCATCAAGGTTCTTCCTCCTCTAATTCTTCTCGCTCGTCTCGCTCCTCCTAGTCGTCGGGATCTCGTCGCTGTCGTCCTATTCCTGTCCCTCCACCTCATCCTCGCTCTCCTTCCCCTAGAGATGATGTCATCCCCGAAGAAGGTTATTCAAACATCACAGGTTCGCCGGGCTACTCCTATTCTTCTCTCTACGATTACTATTAGGTTTTTTGATGATGTCTTGAATCTAGTACGGGGGTAATGTTACGATTCATGCTTATTCTTTTTCTTTCTTCACACAGTTTCACCTTAGCTCCTCGGACTTAGTTTTCTTTTCACTGCTGACTCACCAACTCTTCGTCATACTTCACTTGCTTCGTCAGCAGTTACTTCCACCACTTTCCATGATGTTCTATTCTTACTAAGTCGATACTCTTCTATGCCTGCCCTCATGACCTTCTCAAAGGTATATAAACCTTCAATACCACACCAATGTACTTTAGCTTAGATCTTCTCGAGTCTCCTCTGAATCTACTTGATTCTCCCTTTGCTCTAAGCCCAGGCATTGGACCTGTCCTTGAACCCTTGAACCAGTTGCTCCCACTATTGAGTGGAGTGTCTTCCTTGGACTTCGCACTACCATTAACTGTGTGCTTACTCTGAACCTCCTTTGAACTTATATCTCGAGGCTATGCTCATCCCTACCTGGGCCAAGTGTAACACTCACCTCCTCCATACTCCGCTCCACCCTGGTTCAACTCTGGATGACCCATTTCCAGACTTTGTCCTGAAGTCCCAGAAATATCCCCTATCCTCCGGACTTCCATTGGACATCCCCCAGGAGAAGATATCTCCCTTCCATCCGCCTCAGGAGCACCACCCTGACAGTATATTTGAACTAATCTTGCCAGTCATTTCTGTCTCATGACTTCCATCATATCTACATGACACCCTCCATCTTTCAATACCCTCTCAGAACCTCCAAATCCCTTGTGATTCCCAATGTTGGATTTGCCCAGCCAGGCTCTCTGCATTGTGATCACATTCTGGACTTTCCTGGTGATCATCCATCTCAACTCCATTCTCCAACCTCTCGAGGGCTACTCCACCCTCACCTCCGTTCCCCTTTCATGATCTGTTCTCCAGATGGATCCCCTGAGTTGGACTTTCAGTCCTTCTCACCTCCATTCCCCTTTCATGATCTGTCCTTCAGATGGATCCCTCAAGTTGGACTTTTAGTCCTTCTCACCTTCATTTTCAGTGTCTTTCCATACTCCAGTTCAAGTCCCCTCAGTTCAAATCACCTTCATTTTAAGGTTTTGTTGTTGCCAACGTACTCTGTTAAGTCCGGCATTTAGCAACATTATTTGACAAACTCCAGCATAAGAATAATCTCTGACTCTGAACTTCGTGTATTCATACACTACAGTCCCTGTCAACCCAAGATGCTCCTGAATGAGCTTTTCTGCTCATTCACTAAAGATCACCTGTTCCATGGTCTTTCCCTTTGTTCCCCCATTGAATATCCTCTGTGCTATCAACATCTCTGAATCTCCAGAGTTTGCATGGAACTTCTTCCCTGTTCCCCTGTGTCATCCCAACCATGCTAGAGCTCCATTTCTGAGTTCGCATGATTATGGTTGACTTCACCTGGTCTCACAACCACCCCTGTTCCCCCTTTTTTGAAGCTCCTCTTGTGTTCCACTTATGTCCAGAACTCCATTCAGAGTACCTCTGGACTAACACGAACTCGCTTCACTTGTTCTACTGCATCTGTCAATTCTCTGGTGGAACACCCCTTCCCCCATCTTCTTTCTGTCACCTCCTGATTTCCCATTCTCAATTCCCAAAGTTTCCTCATAGGCAATTTCACCTCCAGACCTTTTTGGTCACCCCTCATTGGATTCCAGATGTAACTACATAGCATTGGAATCACTAACCAATCCGCTTTTCGATCCGTTGATCAGAGTAGGAAATAGGTAGCAACCATCTGAGCTTCTGTGAAAAGAATGCCAATCCCCTAACATCAGTCCGACACTGAGACAACAGTACCAGCATCATTGTGACAGCTCTGGTCCCAACTCCATCTCACCATTACCTTTGGTATTCTTGTGGTACACCTGTGCTTCATGCACACCTGTGTCTTTGTACACACCTGGAAATGTCTTTGGAACACCCCCAGACTTCAATGCCACCCTCCCGTTACACATTATATGATTCTTGAGCTGCACTTGGTCCTCCTCCATTCCACCTCCTTCCTCCTGACTTCTCTATTGCTCTCTGCTCTGGAGTTTCTAAGTCCAGTTGAAGATCTCATCAGGTTGGCTTCCCCCTTCCCTACACTCTATTTTTTAGTTTTCTCCCTCTACCTGCGCTGTCACTGCGCCCCTGGACTCCCCTCTCAGGATTCCACTCCCTGTTCATGCCATTTCCAGGTTTCTGACTGCAGGTTTTACCTCTGGACCTCTGGACTTCATACCTCCAGATGTCCTCCTGTTGGCACCTCTTTGGACTTCTTTGGCACCCCCAGTTTCATTTTGCACCGTTTCCTGTGCTCTCTGGATTTCCTCATTCAGGATTTCCAACCCCCTTACCACTCCATCTATTTTTCAATCATTAACTCTCCCTTATTAAGGGGAGGATAAGGACTTTGTCCTCCAAGCCCCATCTCCAGTCTCTTCTGACCCATCTCTCCAGTTTCTCTTCTGATCATTTAAGTTTTGAATGCCATTGCTGTTGTGAACATCACTAACACAGATAGTATCACTCTATCAGCCTCTGACATCCATTCCTGGACTTTCAGACCTCCTCACTGGATCTCCATACATCCATGATTAGATTTCTCACCTGCTCACTTGGACATTACCCTAGACTCCCTCTCCTTTCCATTGACCTCTGACCTCATCAAATGGATTATTACTCTCTCTTATGGCACCCCTTATGATTGTTGAAAGACTTTCACACCTTTGTTCATTCTCCACTGGTTTACTAACACCTCCGAAGTTGCTCCACATTTCCAGACTTTGTCACCAGTACCTGGACCATTTGTCCTTCAAGTTGGTTTGTCTGCTATTCTGAGGCTTCTTCCTACACCTCCAGACTTACCAACCCCGGACTCATCTATTGGTCCTTGGACCTTCCCCCATTTATATTAGGTCCTCTTGTTCATTTTTAGGTCTTCTATCACCCATAGACCTTGTCTCTGTTGCATCAAGGACTTTCCATCAAGATCATTTGTTGGAAATACTCCTCACATCTCAAGACACCCTTTTGTTGGTTGTCTGCTCTTCCAAGGTTTTTCCTGCACCTCCAGACATTTTGCCAACACCTGGACTTGTTCATTATAGTCCTCAGATCTTTGTTCCTCAAGATCTCCCCTCTGTTTCCCTTATGGTCCTTTGTCACCTCTGGACCTCGTCTCATCACATTATGAATGTCCTCCAATCTCCAGTCATTGAAGGTTTTCATCTCCATATGCAATTTGAGACACCCCTGTTCATCCCCACTGGCTCCTTCAATTCTAGAATTTCTTGTCACAACTCCAATTTTGCCAGCTCCAGACTTGTTCACTCAAGTCCACCTGTTTATCCCCTGGTCCTCCATCCACTCTCTGACATTTTTTATGCCCTCAAATCAATCTTCCAACCAATGCATCCACCCCTGTCCTCCTTTTCATTGCCTTGTCTTTAATCCCCAGATGTTCTGTCACCTCCACTTCTGCCATGACAACTCTGAACGATATTTCCATACATCCTCACACACCTCTGTCTGTACTTTTGTGCACCTCTGTCGTGCTCCCAGCACATTTTTTACCCATCTCTGCCCTCCTTATGGGTAAAAGTTAGCCTTCTCAAGTCATTCTGGACCTTTTTTCTGGCATTTTTGGCATTCTTTGGAAGAAATCTATCCTCTCATGTCATTTCCGGACCATTTTCCCCATTCATTCTGCTCGTGATCACTGCTGAACATCATTTAGTATGCCCTGGGCACCCCTAATGTGCCCTGCTTCTAGGATCTTTTTTTTTTGGACTTCCCTATTAAGGGAAGGATAAGGACTCTGCTTGCAACTACTCCAGTCATCATTTAGGTCCTTTCGACTCTAGCAAAGCTTGCGTAGTCCCTCCAAGTTCACATCCAGTCAATTCACTCAAGATCTTATCTCTGAGCAACCTCTATTACAATCTCCAGACAGTCTTGTCCAACTCCAGTCCTACCTCCTGTCCCGAAGAGAATAATCCCTAGCACATCATCACTTGTTCATCCCCATGTCTCCCCATCATCTATGTAGATGTACCATGAAGACCATCACTATCTTCTACATCAAGATCTCAACACATCACCCCTCTCTCCATCCAACTCTGTTAGTCACAACCAGATTAGTTAATCATGCTCTGGACATCAACTCCAATGCTCCTCCATCATATCTGTTCCTTGATCACTTCTTGGAATCTCTGGACTGACAATAACTGACTGAAGTGAAGTTTATGCTTCACTTGAGTTGATCCCCTTTTTCCTACAGGTCCTTTTCCAGGTCCTGACACTTCTGTACTCAACTCCTCAAGTTTCCTTGACACTCTGTCATCTCCGGTTGGAACTCCTCGAACCCCTGCACCTTCGCCTTATGCCTCCATTATGACCTCTGACTCTGTTTACAACCTTATGATACATCCTCTGTTTCTCCTGTTCTCTTTGTTTCCGTCTCTACTCCTATTTGTTTTCCATCCTCTTTGATTTCTCTACAGTAACTCCAAAAACCGTTCCAATAACTCACTCCAATACAGTGTCCAAAGGGCCCTGCAACCACTTGTGGGAATTTGGTATAGCTTTGGTGAGACCAAATAAAGTACAAACAATCAGCTACAAATTGGTCCCTGGATCATGTGATTTGGCTTAAAGGTCATAAGGATATGACCATTTCAAAACAGCCATACCATTGAAACAGTTTTTGGACTTTTGATACAGAATATGAGATCACTATGATATTATAGATTATTTGTTACTATTTGATACTACAAACAAAGATACACATATAAACATCATGTCTGAGTTCAAAATCATTCCCATGCCTCTTTACTTTCTACCACTATCATTATATAATCTCTCTCTACCACTCAAAAAAATACCATCCTTTCTCAGCTTAATGCTGGTCATTCCTTGCACTCCATTTCATCTAGAACTGGCGTTGGCATTACTACCACATCCAGACTTTATTCCAAGAAGTGTTCTGACCTCCAAAAGTCTATTGGAGGTCACCCATCCAAGCTTTCCTCTGCCAATATTCACTATGTCATTCAATTAATCACCACTCAAAAGGCAAAGAATGCTGTTCAGGTGACCAAAGCACTCTCTAATATCATCAACCAGCCCCTCCATTTCAATACTATCCACCATCACTTGAAAAAGTCTGGGATAAAAGCTGTTGTCAAGTCCAAACATCCCCTACTCTCTACTAGGCATCATATGGATTTTGCTATTGTTCATAAGGATTGGACTGTGGAGGACTGGAAGTGGGTTATATGGTCTGATGAGACCAAAATCAACTACAGAGGATTAGATTGGCACAAATGGGCATGAAAAAGAGCAGGTGAGGGGCTTAATCTTAGGCTGGTCCAAGAAATAGTTAAATTTGGAAAAGATTTTGTGATGGTATGGAGGTGTATGACTTGGCAGGGAGTTGGCTATGCTGCCAAGATTGATGGTATGATGGATGGGTACATTTACCTTCAAATTCTGAAGGATGACCTACTCAATACTTTGCAATATTATGGTCTTGACCCTCCTCATACCATCTTTCAGCAAGACAATGATCCCAAGCATCCATGCAAAAAGATGAGAGAATGGCTGGAAGAGCAGGAATTTTAAACCATGGTGTGGCTTGCACAGTCTTCTAATCTAAATCCTATTGGTTACTTGAAAATGAGACTGGCAAAGTATAAAAACCCTTCTTGTGGAGTACTGGAATTATAGGAGAGAATTCAGGTGGTGTAGCAGGAGATACCAGTTGAAAAGGGTCAGAAATTGATTGAAGCATGCAAAGGAGGGTTCAGGCTGTGATTAAAGCCAAAGGAGGATATACCAAGTACTAATCTTTATCAAATATTCTAATTTTGTTGAAAGTCCAAAAACTGTTCCAATGGTATAGCTGTTTTGAAATGGCCATATCCTTATGACCTTTAAGCCAAATCACATGATCCAGGGACCAATTTGTAGCTGATTGTTTGTACTTTATTTGGTCTCACCAAAGCTATACCAAATTCCCACAAGTGGTTGCAGGGCCCTTTGGACACTATATTGGAGTGAGTTATTGGAACGGTTTTTGGAGTCACTATATCAGCAACATGAGTTACTTCATTGGCATGAAATTTTCCTTTACCTCTGCTTTTAGGTTTGGAAAAAGAGGAGGGAACAGCTGGATTTGGAGCTTTGCACTTCCCTAAGCTGTTGTTCCCCTGATTCCGTGGTTGAGAGTGTTGCTGATTCTGCAGAGAAGCAGCATGCTTCTCCATCTTGTGCCAAGAGCTATGGCAGATCTTGCAATGTTCTCTCTTCTGTGCAGGTTTCTTCCCTTTGGCAGAAGACATTGATATCTGATTTACTAGAGAAATGTTGGATCTCCAAGATGCTTCAGCAAGGATCATTGGAGTGATGTTGGACAGTTTAAAGTCAGAGGTGGACTGGATATGAATGGTGGTTAAGACAATGGAATTATAGGATTCAGGGAGTCTAGAGCACAAAATCATAGTCCAGAGATTATCTGGAAGATTCAGGCCAGTTGCTATAAGCTGGAAAAACAAAGTTTCCAATGTAGCAATCTGCCCAAAGACATCCTGAGTGTCATTCATTTGCCATTTAATGGCTTGGCACAATAAATGAAACTGGCCAGTAGGACCAGTTGGAGCATAGAGCATTTTGAGGGTATTGAGGGTTTTCTTGGCCAATAATGTTTGCTGAGTATCATAAGCCTTTTTGACAGCAGTACCAAGTGCTTCTTTCATATAAAGGGTGATAACACCCCAGCTTGTAAATTGGAATCTAACCAGGCATTCTGTTGTTCTTTAGTAAATCCTGCACCATTTGGATAGGGGAATTGTCCAGATGCAATCCAAGCCACTTTGAGTGTAGTAAGATATGCATTGATGGACTCCAACCATGCAGTGTAATTGTCTGCATCAGTGAGTGTAAGGACATTTCTGGTAATGCCAGATTATGATTTCAACATGGTTCTATAGTAGTCCAAGAAGAATATAGTCAATAATATAATTGGAATGAGTATTCATGATTGGAGAAATAGAAGGAACAAGGGGAATTTCAGAATATTTTGGTTCCAGTACCCTGGTTTCTGTGGTAATCAGAACTGGTAAAACTGTCCAAGAATAGGAAGGAAGGTCTTTCAACACCTGTTCCTCACATAGATCAAAGTGAAGGTCTGGGAAGAAATGATAATTCTGGACATCAAAGTCCATCATTATCTCAACCCAATTTCAATTGCAAGGTTCGACTGGACCAATGATTATGTGAACTGGAACATAATAATTTAATTCTTCAAAAGTATTGATAAGGTACTTATCAAGAGCTCCCGAGCTTTTTAGAGGCACATCACAGGTGTAAGGAATGCCTAAGACCAGTGGAAGTAAGATCACTGGATGAACTGATGTCCTTATCCAAGCATCTGGATCTTTTATGACTCGACACCAGGTGAGGTTGTCCTGAAACTTCCTCATCTTCCACTTGGATCTCTGGTAAGCCCACTTGGACTGCCTTATCACATTGTTCTTCTACCAAGCAGGCATTTTCAGCAAGGAGAGCCTTGACTTGTTTTCAAACAGACACTATTTCGGCTTTGGCTATGTTCAAAGAAAAATGGAAGTGTTTCCTTTTGTACTCTGCTACCTCATCTTGAGCTCTATAAATATGAAGATTGAGATATTGTTGAAAAAATGAATGAAATTTTCTTCTCCAAGTTACATCTAGTGCCATATTAAAGTCAGGGATTTTGGAAATGTCCCACCACCTGGCAAAATAGGTACTATACAACCACTACATGGCTACTTTGGTCCTTTGGTCCTTAGTACCCTCCTGTAGTTGACAATAAGAAGGAACTTTATTGGGGTCAATGAAGTTTCTTCTATCAAAGTCACTGATTTCCCCTTGAAGAAACACAGGATAAAACCTCTGCTGTTTCTGAGGTAGGAACTCAAATTCTTCATGATGAAGGAGGGCTGGATGTGAGGTGTAAATGTGATCCTCCTCCTCAGCCAAAGAAAAAACAATAGGGAGACTATTCCTTTCCAAGATTGAAACCAAAGATTCTCCATCATAAACTGTAAACAAGTACCATTGGGCTACATCATGATTGACTGGAAAGCCCAAGTCTTTCCTGTGGACTTCAATGATGTGAGCACATCACCTAGTGTGAAGAGGATCAAGCTCTCAAGCCTGAAGATCTTCCATCTGATAATCCCCTTCTTCCAGAAGGAGGTCCTTTTTCTCTGGAAAGAGTGTGGGGTTGTCCACTTGAGCCTTAAAGGCTCTGAATCCTAGGTTGCAGTACTGGTATATGAAGTTGATGGGCAGTATGGTGGACATCTGGAGGATTTGGATCCAGCTGAGTAGCCATCCCAACTTGTATAAGCAGATTATGACTGGCTCTAAAGCTACAGCAAGCTCTACTTCAGGTATTTGCCCTTGAGGTACCCTTACAGGCAGTGACTGCTGTTCCCTTTCAGGAGAGTCAATGTGATATGGAGGGGCAGAAGCATGGTTGTTGATATGCAAAGCAAATCAAGGATCATCTCAATTCTGATAACACAGAGGATGTAGAAGAATATCATGAAATAGAGGATCATTATGATGTACTCTGTATGCAGGTGGGGGTTGTTGATTTAGATGGGTATTGTCTCCAATGGTATTCACCTGATATGAAAGAGTATGAACTACATACATTAGTAGTCTGTATTGAAACTCCAATAAGGCAGGAATTCTCATCTGAAATATACTGAAAAATGATAACAAGAGTTTGTATGGATATAATCAGAAGGATATTCCTCTGGAGAGAGGAGTTCACTTTCAATAACCAAGCACCAAATTCTATCAAAAGCAATGTTGAATTTCACCAGATAAGATTAGATCTTTCATCATCAGATCTTCTCATAAACAATCTAGATCTTGATCTGTGAAGTAACATGTCAATGGTTTATATAATTAGGTAACTCTCTCATGTTACTTTTGACATGGGAATGTTTTACATCATTTGATATATATCATATTCCCACTCCTGTTAGATGATGTGTCATGGGCTTTCATGACACCACTTTTATTATTCTTTACATGGTAGGATAGTACATACATACAAACATCTCCCACATGTATATAAGCTAGGCCATGAGTCCCAGGAATGCAAACACTTTGAGAATGGTCTCTGACAAGCCAAATCATGGCATATATTGACAACTATCAAGCTTAAATCACTATTCCTATACCACTAGTTTGTTACACAAACTAGTCATCTACCTTTACTCTATATCTCTACCACCTGGAAGTGCTCCCTGTGAGTATTTCCCACAGACTCTGCTGGTGCTGCCAAATACAGGCTATTTTTCCACTTGCCATTTCATCAATGTTGACCTAAATCATGTCAATGGTGTACCATATGTCAGAGGGGTGGGCTGGCTCACTAGTAGAGATTTTTTGTATACACCACATACAATTCATTTGTCATTAGGACCAAGGTCAACATCCTAAAGATACCTGTCTCTAATCTTGATGGCCACACTCTAACTGAAAATGTTTTTGGATGGTCCACCACATATGAGCAGGTCTGCAAGACCACCAAGTGAATCCCATGCAAGGCACATAATGATGCCACCCTTCATTAATGCACCTTTACTTTAACAAGTGATCCCTCTTCTTGAGGTAGGTGTTGTAGTTGGATAGTAAAGGTTGATAATGAAAGGGAATGAGACCAAGACCAAAAAGAGGCTTGCCAGAGGACATGATAGGTGGTGGCATGGTGTTGGAGACAATCCAGGTACTAAAAGAAATGCCCCTCAATGCAAGCTGAAGAGCAATGTCAAGGGTATCAGGGCCATATTGAGTGCAAATGACCTGCAAGGCCACAATAGGTCATTGAGAAACATGACAAAGCAGCTAGTTGTTGCTACCTCATGAACCTGGATGAGTCATTGATAGCTATTCTAGTAGTACAAGTATGTGAGTAGGAATAGAATTTTGTTTTTGCATGAGTGGCTGTGATCTGATGCATCTCTCTTCTGCTTTCTTTCCAGTCAGGCTACCAGTCATGTACTGACCCCTTCCATTCTTTTCATGCAGCCATTACTTGCAGCATAACATCTTTTCTAGGTGCCCTTATCACACTTGTTTGGCCTGACCTCTTGATGCAACCATGTCCATTGCAAACATGGACCACGAACCACTTTCACACCCAGATTTTGCATTGCCCAGTTTCACTACCCTTGTAGAACTCACCATGACAGCATAACAAATCAACTAGGATAAAGCCATCCATTTTCTACAGCAGCACTGGATACATACTGGATTGGATGGAATATGTCCAGATTGAGATAATGATGAAGGACCAGGAGAAAATGAGAATGCCCCACAATGACCAGCTCAGAATGCTTCACATCCTTCTGAGAGTGACCCCCCCAGAGAAGACTAAGCTCAGGGAGTAGACCTGGTGTCAACAGCAGATTTACAGTCCATAACCTTTGACCCAGATATACACATTGCCTCCACCCTCACAGCCAGACCAGTGGACTATGTGATCAAGTGGATCAAGGCATGCAAACTAGTACCTCTCTGGTACTTCACTAGAGAGAGATTATATGAAGCTACATGCACAGTCAGGCAATCAGACAATAATTGAAGAAATGGAAAGTAAAATAAGCCTATGTTCTGCAGCACCAGCATAGTCTGTGGGAACACTCACAGAGGGAATTTTTCAGAGGAAAGAGACTTTAGGTGATATAGAATAAAGAGAAGAGCTCAAAGAGAGGGTCTTATCTCAAAGGAGAGGTAGAACAGTAGATGGGTCTTAGTTCTATTGTCCTGGGATTAATATCTCAGCTTATATATATGTACAGAGATATTTGTATCTATGGACAACCTCTCCATATAAAGTAAGAGCAGAGATAGTGTTTCAGAATACTAAGGAATACCATGAGAGAATAGATGTCAAGTGTTATCTAAAGTGTTCACATATCATTCAAAAATGATATCTGACATGTGAACTCTCTCATGTCATCATCACATGACAAGAGTCTCAATCATTAGATAAGAAGATCAGAAGATAAAAAATTAGATCTTGATCATGTGATTGTCAACAATAATAACACACCTGTAGTCACCAAAGTCAAAGAAGGCCAGGTCACAGTATAGTCAGCAGGTTCTCTTGCAGCATCCAATAATGCAAAGCTGGACCATCAGCTCACATACAGCAAATTCATATATGTGAGAAATCTTTTCCTCACAGCCATTGATAACATGAAATGGAGAGATGATATTGTCAACTCATTTAATTGGTTCTTCTACAACCTCAACAACCACCCTATCTGAGAGGAAGGAGAAAGAGGAGAGAGAGTACTCCTGCTTTTTGCATCAAAAGCATGTGCAGATTAGCACAACAAACTTGCTCTTTGCAAGACATACACCATTGCTGCCATAAACAAGGACCTCTTGGCCAAAATAGCATGTGAACTAGACTCTAGAGAAGTCCAGGCAAACCTTGAGCAGGTATGGCCTAACCATGAGTGCATCACTCAGAACTAATCTTTCCCACCTCCCCCTTCAACTATCACAACATTACATGATATTGTTCACCAACATGATGGACACTCTAATTACCATTACCATCACCACTGCTACTACCTTTACTGTTGCTACTGCTATCTTTACTGCTACTATTGCTGTTTTCACACATGCCTCAACACTTGCTGCCATTGCTGCTTCCCCTGCTGCTGCTCCCTCCCTTTTCAATCTTGGCCATTTGTACAATGTGTTGATACTGCTTGTTATGCTTGGCCCAGGTAGGGACAAGTGTAGCCTCAAGATATAAGTTCAAAGGGATTCAAGGTAAGTGCACACTCAATGGTAGTGCAAAGTCCAAGGGAAGACACTCCACTCAACAGTGAGAGCAACTGGTCAAGGGTTCAAGGGGCAGATCTAATGCCTGGGCTTAAAGCAAAGGGAAATCAAGTAGATTCAGAGGAGACTTGAGAAGATCTAAGCTAAAGTACATGGACGAGGTATTGAAGGTTTAATACCTTTGGGAAAACATGAGGGCAGGCATAGAAGAGTATTGGCTGAGTAAGAATGGAACATCATAGAAAGTGGAGGAAGTATCTGCTAACAAAGCAAGTGAAGGATTACAGATAACAGATGAGTCAGCAATGAAAAGAAAACAAAGTCTGAGGAGCTAAGAAGTAACCATGTGAAGAAAGAAAAGAGTAAGCATGAATCATAACATTACCTCCATACTAGATTCAAGACAACATCGAAGAACCTAATAATAATCATAGAGAGAAGAGTAAAAGTAGCCCGGCAAACTTGTGATGTTCAAATAGCCTTTTTTGGGGATGACATTGTCTCCAGGAGAGGGAGAGTGAGGATGAGAAGGAGGAATAGGGACAGGATGATGGCAACAATGATGAGACCTGGTAGAACAGTACAAGGATAACAAGGAAGATGATAGAATCAGGTGATGAGGGGGAGATAGAGCATCAGAGAGGCAATTAGCCAAAGATCCTCCATTGTGGATAGGACTGGATGGAGCATTCATAGTCCTGTTATGGGTGGAGGGTCATTTGGTGGCAAGGGGCAATCCCTTTGCAAGTGACCAGGGTGCCATTGCCTACACTGGATAATGGGGCACTGGTAGAGCAGACAATGGATCTGGAAGTGTCCTAGGCAATGACACTGATGGTATGTGTCATGGTAGTGATGGTCAGAGGGGGAAAGAGGTCCTTCTGCAAGAAGGCATTATCATTCATGGAGGTTTTCTGCTCATTGTACAGCTATGAGTTTTGCTGGGGTCAAAGATTCTGAGAATGTGGAGGACATCAAGGGGGAAGAAGGCCATTGTGAGGTCAAGGCGGGATAAATAGTGGGCAAGATAGGGTAAGAATTCTCAGCTGCCAACTCAATGGTGTATTGATTGATGTCAACAAGAAACTCTCCAAAGCCAAGCTAGTACATGGTGGCATGGAGGTTTTCCAGAATGGAAGCCTGGACTGTGGCAACATAGCTGTGATCAAGGGGAGCAGAGTTCAGAGCAGTGAAGTCATTGGTCATAACAGAGAGATGCTGTGTTTGAAGATAAGCCTTGTAAAGTGCAAAGAAAGGAGAGTCCATGTCCATGTAGGCCTTGAAGGAGATGGTGAGGTAGGAGTCCACCAAATAGTGGAATAGAGCATGAATGTAATCAGCAAATGGTGGTCCGTCACAAAGGTTGTTGATGAGGGGAGGAACATCAACAGTGACAATAGGAGGTAGAGCTGGGTGATCTCCAAATGTTTCAGAGGAAAGGAGATGGAAAATGACAGGAGCTGGTATGGAGACATGAGTAATGCCAGGAAGGTGCATAGGAGTAACATTAAAGAGATCATTGGGGAGAACAGAAATGGTCCATCCAAGGGATGCCTGAGTGGATGAAGGGGAAGAAATGATAACAAAGGACTCAGAAGAAATGGAGAGTTGTTTAATCAACATGGTGGGAGGTGTTCAAGAATTACAAGGAAGGGAAAGCAGAGGGATGGAGTCTTTTATATTCTGAGAGGGCAGACTTTGCATGTTTGAGATTTCATTTTGGGATCCAAAAATCTTCTTTGGTAGAGTATCCTTTCCATTGGATCAAGAACATGGGGCAAGAGGGAGGTCCATAGTAATGAAGAATCTTTTCAATTTCATATTCTTCTTCTCCTTCCATTAGGTCAGGTGGTGGAGAAGGGAAGTTGAGGCTGTGTTAGGGAGATAAGAGAGAAGTGTGAAACACAGGGTGAATCTTTCAAGTTTTCAATAAGCAGAGTCAGTATGTAAGGAGAGATAGGACTTCTGTAATGGTGAAGGGTCCTTCTCATTTGGGATTGAACTTTGGAGTGGGAGAGTGGCATTTGAGGTTCTTGGCCTCAAGCCAAATCTTGTCTCCTTTGGCAAAGGGAATGAAGGCATGGTTTCCATGAGCTTTCATGACTTAGCAAGTGAGTTCATGGGCAACAAGGGCTTCATCTTATGTGGCAGTTAGCTCTTTGAGACATTTTTTGATTGTGGGGAGGTCTATGTCTGGGAAGACAGAAGGTAGAGCATAGGATTCATAGCCCATCATGAGGTAGAATGGGGATTTTCCAGTAACAGGATGTGGGCAGTGATTGTGGGCAAATTCAGTGTGAGTGATTTGTTCAGACCATGAGGTGGGATTGTTCCCACAATAGATCTGAAGATAAGTCTCTACTTCTTGGTTTATATGTTCCGTTTCTCCATCGGTTTGAGAGTGATAAGTGGTGGATAAGGAGAGGTTGTATCCAAGGATTTTCCCAAGCTCCTTTGCAAAGGACCACAGTTGGAGATGATTTTATTGTAGAGGCTGAAGTATTTGTAAATCTTATGGAAGAAAAGGGTGGCAATTCCAGCAGTGGAGATGGATTTCTTGGTGGGGCAAAGAATTACCCCCTTAGTAATCCCATGGTCTACCATGATCAGGAGAGAATGAAAGGAAGAGGTCAGGGAAAGGTCAGTGATCAGGTTGCAGGAGATTTGTTGGAAAGGGTGGGAGGTGGAGGACTTGATTGGTGCAGTGGAAGGAACAGTGGAATGTGTGTTTGTCTTGGCTTGTTGGCAAGAGAAACATCTTTTGATGTATTTCTGGACGAATTGGACAAGACCTGGCCACCAGAACTTGGAGGTGACAAGTTGTCTAGTCTTCAGATATCCTGGATAACCAGCAGAAGCATGGTCATGGCATTGAGAGACAATGGAATGGCATAGTTCTTCATCTGAGGAAATGTAGACATGTCCTTGATAGGTGAGGACACCATTGCTGAAGGCCCAGTCTGATAGGCAAGAGTGGAAGGCAGGAGGAATCGACCTGTCAAGGGCTTGCAATGCATTCAGAATGAGGGGATCATCCTTGGAGGAGGATGAGACCCCCTGATGCAAAGCAGTGTCAATAACATAGATGAAAAGAGAGTCAGGGAGGAGGACAGTGCTGTCATTGTTAGGGTCTTCTGGGTGGAGGTCAGGGACCTGCAAGGAGTCATCCAGGAACATGTATCATTTTCAGATCAAAGTTGGTGAGGTCAAAAAGCCAATGAGCTTGTCATCGGTTGAGGGTTTGTGCTTGGCAGAAGTAGGTGAGGTTCTTGTGGTCAATGAAGACCTGGACAGGAAAGAGGGAGCCATGGAGGTAGTGTCTCCAAGACTTCAGGGCACAAATGATGACTAGGAGCTCTCTATTGTAGATGTCATAATTTCATTCAGCAGGAGAAAATGAAGTTGACAGATAGGTGTGAGACTAAGGACAACACTTATATACAGGTAAGTATGAGTTTTGTATGGTGCATGTGAAGATACTCACCTCAGTCGTTTGTGGGGTAGATGGACTGAGGTGACAACTATGAAACAGGGCATTTAAATATTCATATATACAAGCTAAATGTAAATGGGGCAACCAGAGAATGTAGGGTCTAATGTATAAGAGACAAAATACATCACATCCAAGAAACTATGTAAGCTATCTCGTGTGTTGGGCTATGTGCACACCATATGGGATGGTGTCCATGTAATGGATCTGTATGTTATCAGTTGTGCACACACTTGCACATTCTGACACCCCCCCTCAAGCTGCACACAATCTGAGTTTATTTGTGAAGTGTTTGACTTTTGGCAATGGCAAAGCTTTGGTGAAGATGTCAGCAACCATGTTACCAGCAGGGCAATAAATGAGTTGGATTTTGCCATCGTTGATGATCCAGTGTATGAAGTGAAAATGCACGTCAATGTACTTGGTGTGCATGTGGTATTGGTGATCTTTCATAAGTGCAATTGCCAACTGGTTATCTGAAAAAAGAGTCATCAGCTGTGAGAGAGGGTTGAAAAGGTTTGAGACAAGGGTATGAAGCCAGAGTGCTTTCTTTGTGGTGTGTGTGGCTCTGACATATTTGCTCTCAGTTGTCGAGAGTGAGATGATTCCCTGTCGCTTGGAGCTCCAGGAAACAGCACTGCTGTCAATAAGAAAGGCATAGCCCAAAATGGTGCAGCAGTCCTCTGTGACACTGCTGTCCACATTAGTATATCTGATTAGCTGTTTTTCTCCCCCTCCATAGGTTAGACATACAGTGGCTCAAAAAAGTGTCCCAATGTTTAGTGATTTTGGAAAGATTGGAAAATAATAGAAGAACAAGAATGAATTAGATAAAGTACTTGCAGGATGGATGAAAGTACATGCTCTTGGCATTATGAAACATCTCTGGTTTATGTAATTTGGTTGCCATGGGAGTGAGGTACAAGCATTTCAAAATGACATGTCATTGGGACACTTATTTGACCCTATATTTAACAATCATTATATCATATGTAACATAGGAATTTGATAGTTATTGATGGTTGCTATGTTACCAAGCTGTGTAATTATGTAAATGACATAACTCCAAGCAATGTAAACACCCCATGTCCCACTTCAATTGACCTCACCACATCATAAAATACATTTCTACTTCTATCAAAGCCAAAAATTTTATTTCCTTTGAATTTAGCATTTTTGCCAGACAAATTGCATCCAAGACCAGTCTGGGGAAGTCCACTATGGCTAGTATCATTAAGAAGATCCTTTAAAAAAGGGAGAATATCAAGTTAGAACATTCTTTCAAGCTTTCTTTTCTTAACAAGAGAAGTATTGCTTCTAGTATTATTATTGGAAAGGTTGACAATGCTGTTCAGGCCATCAATCTTATCAACCCTGCCTTTGCCTCTTCTATCTCTGTCCAAGGTATTTGCAATGTTCTCAAGGCTGCATCTTTAAAGGCTATGATAAAAAAAAGAAGCCCCTCTTGCCTATCAAGTATAGAAAGAGAGGTTGGATGTGCTTTCAAACACAAGGATGACTGTGGGAAACTATATAGACTAGAGTTATTTTGTCAGATGAGACAAATATCAGTAGGATTGGGTTGAATGAAAGAATATATATGTGCAAAAAAAATATGAGCTTATGTAAAACAAGATGATTTAGGGAATAGTAAAGTTAGGAGGAAGTTCCTTGATGGTTTGAGAATTCACAAATTGAAATGGAGTTGGGATAGTTGTAGTAGAAGAGGGGAGAATGGATGCTAAATAGGATGTGTCCATTTTCAAGGACAATCTGCTTTCTAGTATGAAAGATTTTGTAATTTCTAAAGCAAGTATTATATTTTAATAAGGTAATGGCTTGAAACACTCCTCCAAAATGGT